>CM047747.1:11426365-11671365 GCA_026225825.1 Pistacia integerrima
TAGGTTGGTCGCCTTTTATTAGGCCTTTGTACATTCTTCTCTTTTTTTAATATTATTACTTAACAAAAAAAAAAAAATTTGTTTCTGATGCTTATTTTTGTTGTCTACCGTGTGTCTGGACTACATCAGTTTAGTCGCTATATGATGTAGATTTGGTTAACTCATTTTCTTTGTGAATGAAGCAAATCAGGAGTGGTGACATCGATGCTGCATTTTGTAAATTGTGCAATTGGTACCCATGGATTTTCCAGGTAGACTTTATGAAATTCTGAGTATTTGTTGTAAATGAATATGCTGCAGTTTGTATGTGAATTAATAAGGCACATCTCTAACCTGATTCCGTTATTGTTTATCTTGTTTTGTCTTTTTATAGCAGCATAATATTTGTTTATAACATTGAAGAGGAGGTATTCCACAGCCTCGGTTCTTTTCCTTTCACCATTGTGACTATCTTGGTTTGTCATTAGTATGTGGCATTCAGGATTTAATTGGTCAATCCCTGCTTTGGTTATTGGATTTTCATGTCAGGTTCTTGGTGAAAATTTTTGTTCATAATTATTGGCCGTACTAGAATATTATAGCATGTTATCTACTTCTCTAGGCCAAGGTTCCTTGTGATTCTCCCAGGGCTCTAGTTAGGAAGAAATTCTGAGGATGTTGGCGGGATTAGATTGTCTCTGCTCATTATGCTGAACTATTTTGTGCATCAGCATCCTTTGTTCTAGGATATGTGCATATGCTAATAGAAAGTTACAGTGCCGATTTTCTTGATTTAAATTTGACCTAGTGCTGCTGGTGGATTTGTTATTTAATGATTTGGGAAGAGAAGCATCCCAAATCTTTGAGATCATGGTTATGAATCATGTTCAACAGCTTTTGCAATGAAATTCTTCCCTCTTACTTGTTTTCTTGTTCTAAAAGGTCCACAATTGGTACTAGTGTTAGATAACAAGTTTCTGTGCTCTGCCATTTTATTCTCCTAAGACTGATTATTAGTGAAACTGGAAGACTAGTGCCTTCCAAAAGAACAATACTTAATTTATCCAAATTATAACAGTGAATTTTGCTTTCTGCAGGATGATAAATCTTCAACTTGTTTTTTGCTGCACTGTCAGAAGTTTATCGAGTCAGTACGGGTATAATTTTCTTCCTTAATGTGTTTCTTAGTGACTTCATGTTGCAGAAAACCAACCAAATAGTTTCATATTAGAATTTTTTTTTTTTTTTTTTTAATTAGCAAGGAATAGTTTAATATTTTGGCTTCATCTCAATGCATTCCCTGATGCCTTGAATTCTTTTTTCATCTGAATTAATATAGAAAAAAGTTTATGGTATTTCTTTAAAATGTGTCGATATCATATTTGAAAACTTGTTAAATACACATGGTTGTCCATATTTATATTACTCTCACAGTAACATCTTTGGTCATTTTTAGGTTATAAAGTAATTTTAAGGATGTCTTTTTTCTTAACTCAAACAGGATTGGGCTGCTGGAGTCTCTTAATTTCTGAACTCCCTGGTCTTTTATTTTGTGGATTGCTATTCGACCTCTTTACGAATCAATTCTACTTTAATAAACATTTTCGTGACTTAAAAAAAAAAGTTAAATGTTTTCATATAGGCCCTTCTTTTAGTTAGCTAGGAAACCCTAAATCTTTGGTAATATTGCATAATTATTATAGCTTTTGGCCTTCAGTGATGAAGAGATGTTGGGAGGAATGGGCGCACGTTAAAGTCTTATCAAACTTAAAAAAACTCGATGTTATGTAATTAGATTTTCCATGCTACATGCAGGTTGGAGCAGTAGAGGAGGCTGTGAAGTATGGAAGGACTGAATTAGCAAATTTTTTTGGGTTGGCTGGATTTGCTGATTTGGTTCAGGTATGAGAGAAGTCTTTTGGCAGTAAGTACAATGTTGTTTGCTTATGTGAAAGCTAATTTTATTATTTAAAAAAATGTGTAGGACTGTGTTGCTTTACTGGCATATGAAAAGCCACAGGAGTCATCTGTGGGTTATCTTCTTGAAGATTCACAACGTGAGGTTATCTTCTTTTTCTTTTTAAATCTGATCACCCAATTTCGTTCATTTCTCAGTGGATCAGATTTTGTTTTTGCCCAATTTCGTTCATTTCTCAACAGATCAGATTTCCATTTCGGTAATTGATTTCTTAACACTTTCCTTTTGTAATGGTCTAAGCCCAATTCTTTGCCTACTAGGAACTCTAATTTTCTCATGAAAATGTTCATTTGCAGTTGAACACTTGAATTGTTAACTTGGCAACACACCCTTGCCAAGGTAAGGAGTACTATATCTATATGCTCCATTTCAATCAGATTACTATATGCCCCATTTCAATCAGATGAAGGAATGTTTGATATTTGTTTTCATCAATTGGATAGTATAGAAGTTCAACTGTGTACTTCGATGGTGATGCATAGTTGATTATAATGATAATTTTGCATCTTGTGGCATAAGTGTTTCATAATTTTGCAATGCTCATGATCACATTGCATGTAGAAGTATTTTTGTGAAAGATAGTATAAATGATCTATCTTTTGAGTTCTTAGTCATGGGATTTATGCATGACCTATATCGCATACCTGGATGACAAAAACTTTAATGAAGTAAAGTTATGGTTACTGATAGCCAAATGTAAAAGGACAAAATATGAAGGTCCTTTTGTAATTACTGATATTGTGACACAGCTCTAAACTATGTCATTTTGGATTTCTTTATGTCAACTATTTACACAGTTGCTTCTTGCTGTATTAAACATTCACTTAATGATTACTGTTCAATAAAAAAAAAATCGGAGTTTAAGAGTTCAAGATTTCCAGAGCTCTCTCAACTTTTCTCTCAATCTCACTTGGTATCAAAGTTGAAGACAAGCGTCAAATGGCTACGATTCCTCCAGATAATCAAACCAAAAACATGGAGAAGATGCTTCATAGCTCAGCTCACTCTCAGTTCTCAGTGTTTCCATCAAATCTGCAAGTTGTTAGCCCCAAATTAACAAGAGATAGCTATACAGACAATTATAAGTTCTAACGATCTCAATTTCTCTTTGCGGCAGGAGCACATGAGCTTGAAGAACATTTAACAGGTTCAATTCCATGTCCTCCTCCTTTTATCCTTACTGATCCTAAATGTTCAATTGAACTAAAGGACAATACATCGATTGAAAACCTAGCTAAAGAAACAATAAATCGAACTTATGTAGCTTGGAAACGAACTGACAAATTACTTGTCACTTGGCTTTTGGCTTCAATCTCTAAAAGTATGTTTTCTACTGTGTCAAAATGCCAATTCTCTATTGAAGTTTGGTTTACACTTGAGAATGAGTTTTTAATTGACTCCAAAGCTAGAGCCTTACATTTAAAGAATTTGCTTCAATCAACCCAAAAATGAAATCTCAGTGTCAGTAAATCTGTTAAAAAGATGAAAGGAATTGCTGAAAATTTGTCTATAGTGGTCAAGTAATTACTGATGAAGAGCTTCTTCAGTATGCGTTGGATGGATTAGGCCCAGAGTTTGATGCTGTGGTTGTCAACCTAACCTTCAGAATCGAATCCAAATTTGATTCTATTACCTTACAGGAAGCTCAGTTTCTACTTCAGAAATATGAACCAAGACTTGAAAAATTTAATTCCATAGATTTTCACAACAGCTCAGTTAACATAGCCTCTCTCAACAACTCACAAAGTCAATCTACCCTGACTACCACAAATAAGATGTCTACAACACCTGTTGGATTGGTTAATATGTCACTTCCTTTGCCTGCCTCTTTGTTGGGAACTCAGTTTTATCCTATGCATGTTGGTTCACCCATTTATCAAGGTACTCAGGTCTACTCATCAAATATTGCTCCTTCATATGGTCAATTTGTTCCCTACTCTTTTAGACCTTCAGGATATAACTCTGGTGGTATAGGTAGAGAAAGATCTAATGGTCAAGGGAGGTCGATTTGTCAAGTTTGTAATAAGGTTGGCCATACTGCAATGCAATGCTACCACCACTACAACTTTACTTACAATGGCACTCCACCACAGTTTGGAAACAATGGCACTCCACCACAATTTGGAACTTCACCATAGTTTGGCATGTCCAATCCTGTTAATCCTAGGTACAACAATTGTCCAAATTCACAGCAATCTCATTATGTTCAACAACAACCCCTTATTTCCACTAACAACTCCTATGGTACATAGTCACATCCTGGATATAACTCTTATGGATCACAGACCCAACCAACTAAAACTACTGATCTTCATTATCAACAAGAGTAATGCTACCTTTACACCACCCTTTACACCATTTTCATTACACCATGACCATTTTACTAATAATAATTCTATTATAATATTAAAAATTCAAAATAATTAAAATTTTGTGTGGATGTGGCATATACCACATCATGATGTAATGAAAATGGTGTAAAGGTAGCATTACTCTTATCAACAGTATTATGATGACTCACAAAAAAGGTCTCCTTTCACTTGTTCCCAACAAGGGTTTCATGTTCCTAGTCAACAGCTCCAAAATCTATCCTCATACACCAAACCAAGCTTACTTTGTGTCCAACCATGTTCCATTCCCGAGTCAACCCTCTGGTGCACATTTAACACCTACTTCCAATGCTCCTGTTGATCTAGCCTGGTACATGGATTATGGAGCAACTGACCATGTAACCTCTGATCCCAATTAGTTGACTGTCAGTAGAAATTATGATGGAGTTGAGTAGCTACAAGTTGGCAACGGTGAGTCCTTACATATTACCCATATTGGTTCTACTTTCCTGCCAAATACTTTGCATTCTAAGTGTTTAAATCTAAAAAATGTGATGTGTGTTCCTAGGATCACTAAAAATCTTCTTAGCATATCTAAGTTTACTAAAGATAACCATGTTGTTGTGGAACGTGACTCGGATTGTTGTGTTGTTAAGGACAAGGCTCCTAGGGCAATACTATTGCAAGGAGGACTTAAAGCTGGCTTATGTCAATTACATATTCCATCTAAACTTCTTTCATCTCATTCACCTGCTATGTTAGACAACTTTAGCCCTTTTCTTCCTCAATCTTTTATTACTCCAGTTAGTCACTCCACCCATAATAATTGTACTAATAAAGAAATGAGTTACCCTTGTCATAATAGAAATAAGTTAGCAGGTCCTGAGTTCCACTCTACTGATAAAGCTTTAATATTCCTTGCAAAATTAAGAAACTGCCACTGAAATTAAGAGATCCAGAGAGTTTTAATATTCCTTGCAATTTTTATTTTGATAAAGCTTTATGTGATTTAGGAGCTAGCATTAACTTGATGTCATTTTCTATTTTCAGGAAATTTGGTTTAGGAGAGGGGAAGCCAACCATGATTCATCTTCAATTGGCGGATAGATCCATAACATATCCTAGGGGAGTGGTGGAAGATGTCCTAATAAAGGTAGACAAATTTATCTTTCCGGTAGATTTTGTAGTTCTTGATATGGAAGAAAACTGAATATACCTTTAATATTAGGAAGGCCTTTCTAGCTACAAGTAAGACTTTAATAGATGTACACCAAGGTAAACTAATCTTGAGGGTGGAAGACGAACAAGTGGAGTTCAATGTTTTTAACACAATGAAATGTCCATCCGAGTTAGATACTTGCTTTGAGATTAGCATCCTTGATGACAAAGTAGCGGAAACCTTAGAAGAAAACTACCCTAACTCACCCCTAGAAAATTATTTAGTCAACTCTAGGATTATGGAGGTTGAATTTGAGAGGGTAGATGAACAACAATTGAATTCTTATGTGTATGGTGGATTGAAGGATATAAGGGTTTGGATTTTCCTAGATGATCCAGATTGAAGGATTTGAAAAGTCAAGCTTACGACTCTAATAAAGTGTTTCTTGGGAGGCAACCCAAGCTCTTTACTTTAATTTTGGTTTTTGCTTTGAATTTATTTTAGATTTTTGTTTAATGTGCTAAGTTGTGATAACTTTGGTTTGGTTTGATATGTTAGTTGTTTATGTTTCACTCATAATTTCTTTTATGTACACTAAATTGGCCAAGAAAGGCACATAGTTTGTTTTCTTTTGACTAGATTCCCGATGACTATTGGATACAACAAACAATATGCATGGTTACACAAGACTACCTTTACATAAATGTTACGCACGAAGAGTATTATAGTTGTTATCTTTGCACATTGAGGACAATGTTCATCTCTAGCGTTGGGGGTAAGGAATATTTTTTTTTATGGCCAAATTTAGTTTCATTCAATGGACATCTTTGAATATCTTTTGCTTTGAATTATCTCTTTAAAAGCTTTTGGGTGGAATTGTTTTAGGTGTGTTGTAAGGTCAAAGAGTTAATGTATTTTGTTTTGTTTTGGAACTCATACATAAGTCAATGATAAGACCATGATTGTGAATTTGTGACATTGTGATTTTATTAACTTTCGCGTGATGTAAAGATGATAGTAGATGACAATTGTATTTAGTTATGACTCTCTTGGAAATGGATTTGATTGGTTGAGTAATTCAAAAACTTAGAGACGTTTTGTGTGTGTTTTTATGGGCAATAATATTTTTTTTTTTTTTTTTTTTGTAAAAATTGTGCATAAACTCTAAAACTCATTGATAACCACTTGAGGCGAAATCCTAAAATTCGCATTGCTTAGGATATGATTTAGGCAATTTTCTTTGGAACGATTGAGCCTTTCAAGCCAACATATATTATTTTATCTCTAGTTAACCCTTTTGAGCCTATATATACACTTGGTAAGCCTTATTTTTTTTTTTGTTTTAAACCCACTATATCTCACCTTGATGATGAAGCCTAAAACACTTTCCGATCCATCTTATTGTGAGAGACTTAATTTGAGATGACCTTAGAAGAAAAACTCATGAAAAGAAGTGTGGTAGAAGAAAATAAATATATCTTTTGGACCATAACCTAAGTATGTGTAATGAGATAGGTTGGGGGTTGTGAAAAGAAAAAAAAAATTGATAGTAGAAGCAAGGAGGGGTACACAATTTTTTTTATGAGTTACTATCTTCCTAAAAAAAATGAATGAAAAAAATTACAGAAAAATAGGAAAAAGTAGCTAGTGAGAAGAGCTTGAAATGAGGTACATTACATGAGGGTTTGTGCTAATGTTGGAAGGAAGAGTTCAATCAGTGTGAAATGGTAGAGGGCGAATGAGAAGGGAAGCAAGAAGGAGATTGTTCATGGTCATTTACTGTAAAATATTAAATCTCTTACATTTTGTTAAAATTCCATTCCGTTCTTTCATAAACCATTACCCTAGCCTAACATTACAACCATGATAAAGACCTAATGATTCGAGGTAGTGACTGGATTCTACATTAGTGGAGAGTGGTTTGAAAAGTGAGCCTATGGAGTGTGATTGTGCATTTGTTTTATTTTCTTACTTTGCCTATGAAAGCTATGCATAAAATCATCCAAGTTTTTGGATGAATGGTTTGTGAATGATTATGAGAGTGTCACAAACAAGAGTGTAGTTGAAATGTGTGTATTCTTTATATTTGTGTGTTGTTAATTATTTGATTTGTTCACATTAACACAATTTTTGAGATGATTATATGTATGGTTCCTAAAATGTTTGTTTGAGTCTTTGGTTTTAAGTCTAGGTGAGGTTAGGTTTGGATGTTTGTGGGTATCATCGTTGAAAACCCTTACGAGACTACAACTCGTCCAACTAGGGCTGCCTAAGGGTTTAAAGGCTTATTGCATATGCTAAATGCAACCGTGACAATCTACGGAAGTGATTTATGATAGTTTACATATATATTTTATTTTGTTTGTGTTTTCTAGTTAGAAGACTTGTTCTATCGCTTAGCTTGCTAGGGACTAGCAAGAAGCTGGTTGGGGGTTGTGATAAAAGCTTGAAAATACACATTTAGTTAGTGGTTTATGAGGATCATTTGTGGGAAATTAGGGTTAATTTGGTAAAGTTGCTTAATATTTTTATAATTGTCTTTTATGAGATCACGGGTGTGTTTGAGTGTTTTTCAGGCTACTAGTGCTTAAATGTTATGCTCAGATGAAAAATCATGTCGGCAACGGAATGAGTGACGAGTAGAAACAAACGGATCAAGAATCGGAGCTGAATTGAAGAAGTTATGGAGGTTTGAAGTAAAGAGTAGATTTCAGATTACGCTCCAGCTTGAGCATACCTCAGTCTTTTGAATATATCTCGAGCTGTAGAACTCGGATTAAGACGATTCATGGACCTTTGGAAACCTGATTCAAAGGGCTACAATTCATATCTTTACCACTTTACAGATTCGAACGTTATCATGCTCAAACATCACCATCTTTTAAAGATTGCAAGTTCTGGGGCAGAATCAACTATGTTGTGGCACAACTGCGATTTTGGAATTTTCTACATTAAATTTATGATATATATTTCCTTTTTTAAGGCTTCTAAAATGATTAGGATAGTGTGAATCATAACCCTAAAACCCTAGGAGTATAAATAGTGTCGTGGCACAATTGCGATTCTGGAATTTTCTGCATTAAATTTATGACATGTATTTCCTTTTTTAAGACTTCTAAAATGATTAGGATAGTGTGAATCATAACCCTAAAAACTCTAGGAGTATAAATATATGTCTTTAGCTGAATTCTTTGGGGAAAAGAAGAGAAGGAAAGTGACAGAAGTTATGGAGCTTTTGATTCACAATATAGAGAAGTTTTTTTTGTTCCTTTCTTATTAACTCATGATGATTGCTTTAATAAAGATGATTGTTTCTTTCATGTTTATTATGAACTAAATTTATTCTCTACGGCTAAGATGTAACCCAAACTCTTGATTATGTGTTGATTTATGCTTGTTAATTTTTATTAAGATTTCTTCATAAATTTTATTATTATACTTAATGCTTTTGATTCTTAAGGGTCCAAGAATTGAATAAACTAATGGACTAGGTTGAGACCGAGAGATGATACTTAGTTGGTCTACGGCAGTAAAATCATAGGTTGAGCGAAAGCTAGAGATATGTTACCGCGACTTGTGAGGTTTTGGTAAACTCCATAGAGCGTAATGATCTACAATTGCTTAAATCTGATCAGAGATAATTTGGGTTAGTAATTAGGGGTTAATTTGATAATTGTTCAAGAGAAAGTTATTAGAAATTTAGGGAGTTTGACTTGTAGGAAGAGCTTAATAAAATTAGCATAAGTGATCAATACATATGAATAAGAGTTGGTGTGAAATCTATGCCCTAGGTCTAGTCATCTTGTTTTAATCCAAATGTTTGTTTTAATTGTTCTCTTTTCAATTCTCTTTTTAATTTCAATTGTTAATTTTATTTAATTTAGGTTTTCCTTCATACAATTTAGATTGATCAAATAGTAATAGGATAGTTTAATTGGTAATTGATAATAGTAATTTTCTTGGGTTCGATATCCGTATTTATACACTTTATTACTTGCACGATTTCGTACACTTGCGAAAATCTACAACAATATGACAATGGGAATCATGGTAACATGCTTTTTTTTAAGGCTTTTCCATACTTATTTACCTCCATTTACTCCCTAAATTTTCCTAACCATTCTCCCCTGTGAAAACATGTTAAATGATCAATAATAATCTCCCTTGTAATATGTTAAATGCTCATGACACAACCATTTCCATTAATTGCCATCAAACTTCAATTTTTTACAATTCACATATGAATCCATCAATTGCAAATCAATTGCAAATTATAGCATCAAACCAAGCTCAATTTCTTTTGTATGACAAGAATTAAGGTTCCCTAATACTAAACCTAAAATCCTAATTCTTATTTCATATCAAAGGGAGGTTTCCCTTACCTTGTGTGAAGAAACAACACTCTTTTGCAAATTTCCTCCTCCTTATCTTAATTGACTCTTTATCCTAACATAATTCACAAGAAAACTTTAATAACTTGAAATACATAGTAGTCATATAAGATAAGGAGTTGAAATTTACCTCCTAATATCCTTAATAAAGATGAAATATATGACACTTGAAATATTGCAACTAAGAAGCTTGAAATTTCAATAGAGGAAATAGAATTTATGGAGAAGTATTGAAGAAGATGACGGAATATTGTAGAAATATTGAAGAAGATGATGGAAAGTGGAAGAATACATGTGTTAGCCGACTTATACAAACTAAAATCAAGATTTTTTTTGCAAAAGTCATTCATTTGTCTTTTGCATTTAATGACTTATAACATTATTTCCCTTTTTGCCCTTAACAATTTTCTTTTAATTACTCCTCAATCCTTTATCATCTTTATCTTGTCAAGCCAACAAAATATCATCATTCTTTTACCACTTTACCCCAAAGGCATGTGCATGGTAGTTAACTTAGCACATAAAAATGAAAAGCATATTTTACCCTTGGACGTACTGGTGGGGTTTACATTTCAAGATCATCACCTTGCACAGTTGATATCATCTTTGCAAGCATGTCTTTGATTTTTGGTGTCAGTATTTCATATTCAGTGGCATTTGATGTTGAGCATTGTGTTTCATCTTCTTCATCATTTGCATGTTGTTTTTTACAAAGTATTAATATCACTTGAATATTATCAAAATTAACTATTTAAACTTAAAAATTATACTGACCTTCTGCAACTCATGTAACTTATATTCATTTTCAAGTTCGACATTGACTACAAAAACTTTTTTCACAACATAAGATTCATATCCTTCCTTCAAATCAGTAACCCTCAGCCTAATTTTTGAAACAAACGTCTGTTCACACAATTCATTCAAAGGTTTTGGGATATTTTTCTAATTGTTGCCTTTTTTGTTTAACAATTGAAATTTCAAGGCTACTGTATCAAACAATATAAAAGTTGCTTCGACAGTTCCATCTGACACACTCATGTCTACCTTGTACCTGTTATAACATTAACTAAACATCATTATAAATCAATGCTTGAAATTGAATGTACCTATTATTGCATTACAAATACATATATTATAAATAGTAAAAAATAAACAATGATATACCTCATTTGAGGAGATTTTTATTCCTTGTTGCATTTCTCACAATATAAATAGGTATGAGTAATGCTACGGACACCGAAATTTTACATCGAATTTTTGTACCGAAGGACATGGCAACCATTCAGACGTGACCACGCTGGAGTCTTTTGTGAATGAATGGTCGTCCAACATTTATGGACGCCCGTTCATATTTAATGAACTCCCGTTCATATTATATGGATAGGTGTCCATTTACTATGGAATTTATGGATGGGCCCGTCCATATATGGATAGGTGTCCATTTACTATGGACGGGCGTCCATATAAGATGGACGCTCGTCCAAAAAAAATTAAAAGCAAAAAAATCACGACCGGTCGTCCAACATTTATGGATGCCCACTCATATTTAATGGACTCTTATTCATATTATATAGACAGGTGTCCATTAACTATAGACAGGTGTCCATATAAGATGGACGCCCATCCAAAAAAAAATTAAAAGCAAAAAAATGGACGCTAGTCCATCTTATATGGACGGGTGTCCATATACCTGCTTCATGTTTTTGCTCCTAAATTAAAACCAATTTCCTTTGCTTCAATCCCATGCAAAGTATCTTTCTTATGTTACATAGTTTTGAAGCTCTGCACTCCGCTTAACACAAGTTGATAGAAATAGAAACTAAACATGACATATTTGCCAAAACACCAGAAGCATAGAAGAAATCATAATATATTATCAGCTTACAACTACATGAACAACTACTCGAAGACTATATGCGAAGGATACAAACTAAAAATAACAGTATACTTCCACAAACAAGAGGAAGAGGAAGAAGAAGATGGACGCTCATCTAGTAGCAAATCTAAATCTTGTTGCATTATATTGATCTGATCCGTTAAGCCTTTGACGAAACCTGTTGCTTTGTTTTATGAAGCATGTGAAGAATCTAGCTCCGATTGCAGATAGCTGACCTGTGCCTTCAAGTCCTCGATTTTAGATGTTAAATTTTTCTCATTGTCCTTCAGTTTTTTTTTTGCAGATCACTCATCTCATTTTTACTCTCTTTTGATATCAATTCAAGTTTAAATCGCCTTGCGATCCCTTTATTCTCCTTCTCTAATTGCTTAGCTCCGCTTGTTTTCTTCACACATTGCGATTCCAAATCGTTTTTCGCTACGCAAGGCTTCAAGCTCAAGCTTTAATCCGATATCCGGCCCCCCACCTCCTTATCCGATGTATGTGTTTTGTTGAATGCTTCCAGGTTTTCATCAAAGTCTGAAGCTTCATTTTCATCAGTCGTAGACACCGAGTTCTGCTTCCTGTCATTAACTTTTGAATTTTCAGTTCTACCTTCTTTCTTCCTCAAGGCATTTGACATCTTCTGCTGCCCATTTGTCAACGTGTGATTATTAATATCTATGTCCTCGGAGGAGTAATAGTCTAAGTCAGAGCCGGAGATTGATGAAGCTGAAGCTTGTCTTTCTTTCTTGCCATTTTATGGACAAGCATCCATTTTATGTGGACTCCCGTCCATATGACATGGACGGGAGTCCATTGTTCATTTCGCATGGACGCCCGTCCATTATTTTTATTCAGAAATTTTTTTATTTAAGTATGGACGGGCGTCCAGTTTATGTGGACTCCCGTCCATAGTGAATGGACTCCCGTCCATATAATATGGACGGGAGTCCATCGTTCATTTTGCATGGATGGGCGTCCACATGTAATGGACTCCCGTCCAATAACAGTGAACGATCGTCCATAGTTGATGAACGGCCGTTCACTCGCAAAATATTAGTTCATGGGATATGTGGCTGGTCTGAGTCATAGGACACGTAATTCGATGTAACAATTCAGTGCACAGTGTCGATGTCCATAGCATTGTTGAAATAGGTATTACTACTAGGAATTTTCTTATTGTAATAGCTGCAAGATAGGTAACATCAACCATATCTATCATTAACTTAAGTTATTTTGGCCTCAATTGTGTACACCATGACCTATTCAAATGTAATATTTGTTTGCAAAATATGTTATAATAATCGATTTAATGTTTTAGTGAATACTATACCTCATCATTGTTATACCACATGAGATTGGTAACGTGGTTCAGTAATGCTCTATTCTCAAACATTTCATTCTCAATTGGAACTTGATTTAGAATCTTCTTCTGTAATTGAACTATAGGCAGATTTTCTTTTCTGAAATAATGAAGAGCATATAAAATGTTAAATATGAATCTATTTGTGAAAATATTTTAAAGTACTATTTCTTAAACACATACTCTTTCTGTAGAGAATGCACCTACTCAATATCTAAATTTATATAAATTTTAGATGCCGTAGTTTTATCGAGAGATAATATTCCTGTATGGAAAAAAATATAAGTTACTTATACAAAATATATTAATTTCAACACCAGACATAATTTCACTTAATATACAACTTATTGTATTCATTTAAAATAGTAACAAAATTGTAAGTTATTTGTCATTTATGAATCTAGTGTGGTAACACTAGTCATGGTATGAACACCTCATTTTGTCTTTAGCACAATCGCTTTGTTTAAATTTCCAATGTGACGACCATCTATCAAACTGACCACCTTCAATCAAGTTTTTTTTTCTGTTATATCGTGTGAGCACCTCAAAGTCAGAGTGGTCACAATGCATCTGGCAGATATTTTGTTTAAACACATATTGTATTTCAATATTCACATGAGCTGTCATTCTTCTCTTTATGAGATATTGTTGTGGTCCATTACACTTGTTAATTTGTTACACAATGAGCTAGAAAGTTTATTTTCATTTATTGGTGATCCCAAGAGAAATGGAATAAACTTTTCATAAAGTTGAATCTATAAAGTTTCTTGTTAGCCACCTGTCCTTTTGTATTGGCCGGATTTTCTTTATATAAACTCTTTTCCAAATCAATTTCTTTTGAGCCTAATTATTTCCTTGAAAGTACTCTGAATATTTCTAAAGTTTTTCTTTGTTTTTATCAGGTTTCTATGCTTAGGTAAGCTTACAAATACCTTCATCAATGTTCTTAGAATTGGTCCTTTCTCTACATTTGGTTACGTAGCTGATGCTTAAAACTTGTTGAGCTTCTTCAATCGAAGTGCATCTTCGTTGTTGTACCTTGAGAGGAGCTCAAGGCTAACCAAGTGATTTTGTGCACTTGGAGCTAGCTATGGTAATACGTAGTTTGACCAAAGGGTAGAGATCAAAGCATTGCAAAACAAGGGGTGTTCTTGCAACTTTGGCTTAATCTTTGGCTTTGTAATTAAACTGAAAAGTATACCTTAGTGGATTAGCTTCACTCTAGACTTGGTCCCATGGATGTAGGCATTTTGTCGAACCATGTAAAACCTGGTGTTCTTTATTTTGGTTCATATTTGATTGCTTTATGTTTATGATAAATGGACACTTAAAATCAATTTAGCAACCCTTTCTACTTAGATTTAATTCACTTGGTAAAGTAATTAAAACTTTCATTTGGTATCAGAGCTTGTTCTAGAAAGTTATTTCAGTTGATCCTTGCTTGGTGATTATGTTTTCATTGCATTTTTTATCTGTTTTCGTCCTGGTTGTTATTCACGCTTTTCTACAGATTTGTTTGCTCCAGACTTGTGACCACCTCTGTCTTACGAACTTGTGGGTGACCACCGCAATCTTAGTGTGACCACACTGACTGTTTGTTTATCATTAGTTTTTTTGGTGAAGAAGGGTCTACCAATAAACCACCCTTGTTGAAGGGAACCAACTATACCTTTTGGAAACATAAGATGCGTGCCTTTTTTAAATCTATTGATGAGAGGGCTTGGAATGCTTATATGGTTGGTTGGCAAGAACCAAAAACTGATGAAGCTAGTGGAAGTAAAGGAAAGACCCTTCATCAATGGACCAAGGTTGAGTTAGAAGAGTCTAATTTTAATTCTAAAGCATTTCACACCATTTTTAATGTTGTTAGTGTAGGTCAAATGAAAAACATTGCAAATTGTAAAACAACTAAAGATGCATGGGATATACTCCAAATAAAAAATCATGGAACTGATATTGTGAAAAAGACCAAGCTTAGAAGATTAATCATGGACTATGAAAATCTAGTTTTGCATGATAATGAAACCATTACTAATTATCATGGCAGAATGTGTGATATCACTAATGAGTGCTTTGCTTTAGGTAAAATCTTTTTTGATGGTAAACTTGTTAGGAAGGTACTGTGCTCCTTGCCTCAAAGATTCATGTCCAAAGCAACCTCCATTGAAGAATGCCGCAACCTTGACGAGATGCAACTGAATGAACTGATTAGATTTCTTTGCAAAGCTTCGAGCTTAGCCTGAATCGATAGGAAAAGAAATAAGGTAAAGTGCTTGCGTTGAAACATGAGGTATCTTCTGATTCACCGATTATTTGCGATACTAGTAATGAAGATGATAAGTTTGTTCTAATCATAAAAAACTTTTCGAAATTCCTTAAAAAGAACATGAGAAATCCAAATATGGCTAAAAAGGGGAAACAAACCTTTGTTAAAATATTTTCTGACCAATTTGGACAAGGAGGATTCTCGAAAAGATTTCCGAGAGAAAATGAAAAGAAAAGCAAAGGAATCAAATGTTTTGAGTGTGAAGGCTATGACCATATTTAGTCTGAGTGTGCGAACACTCTTAAGAAAAAAGGAAAAGCCATGGGCTGCCACCTTGAGTGAAAGTGACGACTCTGAGAGTGAGGGTGATGACACTAATGAGAATGAACATTTCTTGGCCTTTGCGTAACCAAAAGGATAGTGATAGTATGTCCTCGAATGACTCAAGTGATGTCTACAAAGAGTAACGAGAGGCTTATGACAAGATATATGGGCCAAAAATCGTGTTGGGCCTGACGAGGCCCAACAAAAATAAGATAGACATATTACGACCCAAGGCCTTAGTCCAATTCCGGTTGGGCCTACGCTTAAATGCACCTTGTGAACTGCCCTCTTTATGAGTTGGGCTATCCTGCAAGCTAAGCTAAGCTTGGTCAAGCCCACTAGCCCACAACAGTCTATAAATAGGAAATAGAATCCTATTCTGTTTCCACTTCAGTCAAGATTCGGATCACATTCATAAATGTTAAGCTTAACCTAATAAGGAAAGGAGATCCTATCTCTTTCCTAATTACAACTTTTTTACCTAGTAGGACTCAGAGTCCTACTAGAATTGGAACCTATTAGGTTCACTATATACAGGGGCAAACCCCCTCAGTATTCATTCAGAAATCACCCGTTACGCCTAAGCTCTCAAAGTTCTTACTCTAAGAACCGCTGCATTATTCCGGTATTCCTTCCCATCCTTAGCCCTCACTAAAATACCCTCAGCCTCACTGACTTGAGTGCCAGAGTGTCTACAATAGGTACCACACCGATGTCTATCTAGCATTCATGTTCCCTTTTGCTCTTTGTGTAGGTACACCAAGTTGTTAGTGGTTCACTTCATATAGGATTAGTCCTTCTCAATTTGATCGTAGATTTTACAATCTATAATTTGGCACCCACCGTGGGGCCTTGACAATCATTCGACTCAAAGAGACCTGCTCATTTCGTTCCTTCCTCTCTACTCAGCCACCATGACTAATAACACTGAAACTCCTACACCCGACGTTGCGGCCCAAATTGCGACTTTCACCTCTCTGGTGCAAGAGAGCAACAATAAGTTCCAAGCCTTGGAAGCTCAGAATGTTGCCATCCGCACGAAAAATCAAGCTCTCTAAGAAATGGTAACCCAATTCTACTCTTTGGATTGGTCTTTGAATCAACAGCATGCATCCTCTTCTCAGCTACCCTCCACCCAAGACAACTATTCTCCACCCCAGATCATGGCACCTTCATGGAACCCCTCTTCCACAGTACGGCTCCAGCCACCACAATGCTCCTGACTGAACCAAGCCACGCCAATAGCACCAAACCCATCAACCTCTCAATCATTGAAACACGCACACAAGCTACCTGTCCCAACAATTAAACACCACCCCTTTCATCTTCCCACAAACATATCCAATGCAGTCACTAGCGGGCATCCCTACCCAAATTGCCCCGCTCGGCTCAACCACACATGTCAATCCCAATGTCTTCAATCAATACCTCAACAACTTATACAACCCAATGCCAACCCTCCCTTGAGCAAACACTATCCAAGCGGCTTGCTAAGATGGAAGCCATGATCCAACGCATTCTCAACGTACCCACGCCCTTTAAGAAGAGCCAACCCCAAAGCTATGTTGATTCGCCCTTCATAGGCAACAAAGCAATCATGGAGATGCCATGAACATTCACCTTCCCTAACATGAAGCATTACAATGGGACCACCGACCTGGACAACCACATAGCATCCTATAAGCAACGAATGTTTGCCATCGCCATCCCCCCAGACCTCCTCGAAGCATGCATGTGTAAAAGCTTTGGCTCCAGCCTCGTAGGACCAGCCCTCTAGTGGTATACCAACCTCCCCAACAATTTCATCGCATCTTTCACCCAGCTCACAACACTTTCGTGGAGCAATTCACCAATAACAAAAAGTTGGAAAAGCTGTCTAGCGAGTAACACCATAACGAGCCACTCCGAGAATACGTGGGATGCTTCAACCATGAAAACATCTCCATCTCTTGCTGCAATCAAGAGACCGCGATGGATGCCTCCAAGAAGGGACTCCTCCTTAACGGCGAGCTATACAAAGAACTCACCAAGTTTAACTACACCACTATGGAGGATGTGTTGGCTCGTGCTTAGATAGAAATAAGGTGGGAAGAGGATGAGGTCCACCGAATCAAGCTTAACAATGCTGACGACCACCACCCTCGCCCGATCGAAACGCCCAACACGGACCGGTAGGAGCCATGCCGAGTAAGAATAGGTCTGGTTCGCGATAATAGACGCCAATAGAAGTGTCACGCAGCTCGGCACATCAATAGAGCACCCATCCAACCCAATAGGTATAAGATGTCTGATTACAACTTGAACATCGAGCCAGCAGAAGTAGTGCTAGTGATGAAAGAGATGGGAAAATTCGTCAAATGGCTAGCAAAGTTGCCGTACTCTAGGTCCAAGTGGGATACCACTAAGTGGTGCAAATTTCACGGAGACCACGGCCATGTCATCGTCGACTACATCGCTCTCTGACTTGAAGTTATAGAGTTATTAAAAAGATGTTACCTCTAGGATTTCCTAACTGATAAAGGAAAGGTCACCTTAGCAAGTAAGAACCGCCAAGTTACACCGCCACCAAAAGTGCCACCTACGGACGAGATGTGCAATGTGATCTTAGGAGGATTAGAGGTAAGTGGTGTGAGTTACTCCTCGGCCAAATGCCACGCAAGAGTCGCAGCCCATCATGAACACCATTCTTACCGACCATCCACTTAGAGACCAACAAATTTGACTATTGAATTCGTTGACAATGGAGCAACACTGCTTCTCAACCCCTATCATGATGCGCTCGCCATCACCTTACGGATTGTAGACATCCTCGTGAAGAGAATCCTCGTAGATCCCGACTCCTCAATGAACATTCTATTCCTCGACGCCTTTAAAGTCATGGGCCTAGATGAAGCCAACATCAACCACCCATCCCCACTCCTCGTTGGTTTCACCTTAGGACAGAAATATACTATGGAGGAGATAGCTGTGCCAGTCTACGCCAAAAGGATCAACCTCCAAAACACCTTCATGATAGTGGACGCCCCATCTTTATACATTGTGATACTGGGCTAACCATGGATCAACGGCATGCGATCTATTCCATCCACCTTCTACTAGACCATCCGCTTTCCTACCAAGTGAGGAATGAAGGAGATAAAAAGAGATTAGAAGGCTTCCAAAGATTGCTACCAGAATGCTTTTGAGACTAAGTAGGGCACCATGTAGCAATTACAGTCCCACGCAACTAGAGGAGCCAAACGAGACCAACCGACGGTAGAGGAGCTAGACGAAGTGCAAGTACACACCGATCACCCAGATCGCAAGACTCAGATAGGGGCACAACTCCGACCTGATATCTGAGAGAAGTTGGTGGACTTCTTCAAACAAAACCCAGACTGTTTCGCTTGGTCCTACATAGATATGACGGGAATCAGTTCTGAGACTATTGTCCACCAATTAAACGCCGACCCAGACCATCCCCTTGTGAAACAGAAGAGAAAGAAATTTGCTCCTAAGAGGAATAAGGTGATTAATGAGGAAGTAGAGAAGCAGTTAGGCAATAGCTTGGTTAAGGAAGTTCATTATCCAGACTAGCTGGCGAACATGGTGGTTGTCAGAAAGAAGAATGGGAGAGTCTGCATCGATTTCACCGACCTAAACAAGGCTTGCCCTAAAGACTCATTCCCTCTCCCCCACATAGATATGTTAGTGGACGCGATCGTCAGGCATGAGCTACTAAGCTTCATGGACGCCTTATCAGGCTTCAATCAAATATTAATGCACCCAGATGACCAGGAGAAGACCGCCTCAACACCAAGAGAGGCATCTATTGTTATAAGGTAATGTCGTTCGACTTGAAAAACATCGGTGCCACCTACCAGCGTCTTGTGAGCAAGATGTTCGCCAGCTTGGTAGGGGACTCTATGGAAGCGTACATCGACGACATGTTGGTAAAGTCACTGATCGCCGAGCAGTACCTCGACCACCTTAGCCAAGCCTTTAAGGTGCTGCAAAAATACAACATGATCTAAACCCAACCAAGTGCTCATTCGATGTTTCTTCCAGAAAGTTTCTCGGTTACATGGTAACACAGTGCGGGATCGAAGCTAATCCCGATCAGATCGGGGCAGTCCTAAGCATCCCATTTCCCACATGCAGCAAAGATATTTAGCGCCTCACTGGAAGAATAGTCACGTTGACCCGATTCATTTCCAAGTCGACGGAGAAGTGCCACCTCTTCTTCGCTTCCCTCAGAAAGTCAAAGAAGTTCGAATGGATCCCAGCATGTGAAAAAGCACTAGCTCACCTAAAAAGGTACCTAACATCACCTCTTTTGCTCTCTAAACCTGAAACAGAGGAACGACTCTTCACCTACTTAGCCGTGTCTGAATGCACCATATCTGTCGTACTGATTCGAGATAAGGAAGGAAAGCAGTTGCCAGTCTACTACACCAACAAGTCTCTACTCAACACCAAGACACACTACAGCCAACGCAAAAACCTCGTACTTGCTCTTATCCGCCGCGAGGAAACTGAGACTATACTTCTAGTGCCACCCGATTGTGGTCTTAACTTCTTACCCCCTCAAAAAGGTCCTCCACAAACCAGATCTTTCAGGACGGCAGAGCTAAGCATGTTTGACATCTCCTTCCATCCCCGCACTATTATTAAGTCACAAGTACTAGTTGAATTCATCACTAATTTCGCACTTAGCACTTCTATTCAGTCAGAGAGGGATCGCCTATGCCTAATAGACAAAGGCTCATCCAATTGGGTCCTCTTAGTAGATGGTTCAAGCAACGTCAATGATAGTAGTCTAGCACTAGTTCTAACTTCTCCCGAGGGGGACATCATACAATAGTCCATTCGATACGACTTTAAGGCGACTAACAACGAAGCCGAGTATAAAGCATTGATCATTGGACTCTCTCTCACTAAGGAAATAGGGATCAAAAAACTTGAAGTCAAATCTGATTCGTAGTTGGTGATGAATAAGCTCCAAGGGACCTACCAAGCTCGTGACACCAAGATGACCTCCTACCTCAATCTAGCCAAAGGGCTCTAGGCAGCATTCGAAGAGATCAACATCACTCAAGTTCCAAAGACTGAGAACACACACATAGATGCACTGGCTAATCTCAACTCGGCTCAGATCTTCAAACTCCTCTACCAGTAACAATACCTTTAGTCCACCTACATACATCAACCACTACAGTTGGCTTGGTCAAGGTCTCTGAAAAACCATGAAGAGGTGGCGGAAAAATGATGGAAAGCATGTAAACAAGACATGCAAGCTAAAATAGGGATTATAGGATTCAAAACTTTAAATAAAGCATAAATTAACATTATACCTTCTCCTTAAAGCTTAGGTTTGATGAAGCCAAGATTCAAAGCTATGAACCCTCCACACTTTAACACCACCTTGAGAGAAAGAGAGGGTGGCCGAACCTAAGAGAGAGCTTGTGTTTTTCTTTTGAGTGAACAATGAACAACTTGACCTAAAATGCAACCATTTGCATTTATATATAGATGGGTCATTTTGTAATTCCTTTTTTTTACTTGTATGCCCTAATAAAATCTTATTCTAAAAGAAGCCCAAGCATTTATTAATTTGGCCTTTGAATAATCAATATTATTCAAGGGCCCATGTAAACTACACTAGTTTACATTAACAACTTGTAAGTTTACCATTTTTCCTTTTAACTATTAAAAGGTTATTTTAGTTCATCTCATTTATCTTAACGCTTTAAGATATAATAATTAAATACAATTAATTATTGCTTGACCATTTTAACCTTTAAAATGTCACGAATAATTTTCTATGTAACAATTACCATGGAAATTTCATCATTATCCTCGAAAGGTGCTAGCCCTCTTCGGATAATCATTTCTCTCTCTTATCCTTCTCTAACTTCTCAAGGCTATTAGTGTGACCATGTAAGTCCACCGTGGATTAGCCATGAGCTGGTTTCAAATGAATCCGAAAACCTGTCGAAGGCCTAACAACTATGGAAAACATCTAGCAATATGCCATAGTCCCTAAACCATGATGAAGAAATACTTCATCGAACCCTTTTCAGATCATATGTACCATGCAGGTAAAGTCCCTCCATTGAAATATCCTGATCGAGTACGGATTCGTGGAACGTCAAAATCCTAAACTCAATCTTCTACCGAATCGTCAATCAATATATCTAGAACTTGTCATCATGAACTTACTTTCGTATGACTAATAATAGACTTTAGCCAGAGATTTTGATTTCCAAAGTTTATCAACGTTCGTCTAGGAACCTGGATCCGGATGGAGTCAACGGTACTCCTGATCCTATATTTCTGACTCAATGGATCCCGTCTTAACCATCGTTCGTTTCCACATATGAACAACGCATGACCAAATAGGCTTTATCATACGAAACATGACTAGTCTCGTACTTATACACCATATGAACCATACGCACCTGTATCGAATCCGACCACAATGTCTCAGGTCAAATGTGTTAGGAAACGATCCGAGTTGCGCAATGGAAAAACAAAAAAATTTACAACAATGGATCGTTCCTTAGAACCCAAAATCAGGGCACAGAATATTACAGTTTATATATTTCAAGAATCTGCAGAAAAGTAAACATGAGTTTAGATCCATACGTACGTTGGAGGCTCCTCCAATATTGTCTCTGAACGTGTTTGCTACCGATCCAAGTGTAGGATCGAACCCACGAAGTCTACATGAAGACAATCACGAGGAACCAAGGAGGGACTTGCTAGATCCTCCTTTGCCTTAAGAAATCAAGAAGAAAACAAAAAGTGTTTGATTTTAACACAAACTAAAACTAGCGTGGGAGAGTGTTTTCTTTGTGTTGTGTGTTTTCTTTTCTCTCAAAAAGGGCAAATTAAAAATCTTTATAAAATCACACAAACACTTTTTCTTTTATAGGCAAACTTAGTTGCCCTATTCCCATATGGAATGGGCTTGGGCTCCAACCCAAACACCCCATGTTACCAAACACTCCGAATTAGATATTTTATTTAATTCATCATTATCTCAATTAAAATCAATTAATATTTAATTAACATTTAACAATAATGATGATTTAATTAAATATGTGCGAACACATATTCAAACGTAATTTCACTTATTTAATTTTTCTAACAAATTAAATAAAGGCTACGACCTCATCAAATTTAATTGCACTGTGAAATTACCAAAATACCCTTTCGTCCAAAAAAGACGAAAAACGCCCTTCTTTCTTCCCCCGGCTCTTAAATTATCTTCTATGTGTGTGACCCATAGGCTCCTCATCATACCGGCAGTGTATAGTATCGCGATTAACACCAATTAATTGTCTCACTAATACACAGACCAAGATTGGCCGGTAGCAAGCCATCATGGCCACCCGATAGATTTGGATTCAGCAAAGTAGCTACCTGTCAACGATATGGTTACCATACAATTCGATCCTTTCATCATACTATATCTCGACGAGACGAAGGCATAGAAATAGTGTCAACCTCCGGTTTTACTCGATATTATGTATTCGGCCTCTTTGGACCAATGACTGTATTATAAACTGGATAGAGCAACAACTTTCAATCCCACTTTGTGGCCGCGGATTTAGTGTCATTGCCATATTGAATTGCGCCCGTGAATAACTTCTCCCGTACTCGGGAGTGATGAATCCTCTATCAATCCACCATAGTCTTGATACACTCCTTGATGTAGCCAATCACCCCGTGTTGTGACTCAGAATAGAAGCTGCGTTAGGCTAGTGTTAAACTACTATAATCGGTGCCACAAGGTGCTCGGTGATCTCAAGTCTAAGGATCACATGCACCACCATTTGTTAGAAGATTTGTTCCATAGACACTAGGGTTAGCATCCATATGGAATCCTCTCGGTGGGTTAGTCCGGTGAACTTGTTTGCGGTATATCCGCCTCTGACAAGCATCCATGTGTTGCAACGAGTTGTCACCAAACAACCTTGACAAGTGAGATCAGCCACCGCCTTTCCAACAGAGGGTCGTTCAACACTATGATAGCCTTCTTCATATTATCGTGCCCTTACTTGAGAATATCTGGGGCTACGGACGTTTCTAGAATGGCCACCATATGTGCTCATAGGGTTCTCACTATCAAGATTTGAAACACTTGATACCCTCGGGTCCACGATTCTACCATTCTAAGGACATATATCAATACATATTGCAATAATAATGATTTACGCGATATAGAATAAAATGTCTTTTATTGATTAATGAACATTATTACAAAGAGTCAATTCTACAATAATTGATTGGCTCTAAGGCATCTACTCTAGCAAAAGGACTACATCGTGCACTGATATAACCAAATGATAAATCATCAACTACATACTTTTCCAAGTGATTTGTCATTATTCGGTCATGTTCGAAAAACAGTTCACCAACCGCTAATCTATACTAATGCCCCAGTGACATGACTATCATCGTCATCCGTACTTATATCAACTTATTATATCTTTCAGAAGCATCTAGTATGCCTACTATGCAATATAGTTGCCCAAATTATATTGCTTCCGTAGGGAACCTTTTGATAAATTCATTTACCGATTAAATGAATCATCTAGACAATTCATATACATACTTTATTTTAAATGCATGTCTAAATAAAGGAATCAATTTATATATATGAATTGAAGAACTATTTCTTCTATTATTTATGATATATTGATACAAGACAAAATGCTTTGAAACCGATAACACGAATGGTTTCTAGGGCATACACCAACATTCACTAACAGTCTCGCTAGTCGGATGGAAAGAGACATGGACGACACCCTGTAAGAATCCATGCTTAGAAAGGGTAAAATTGGTGTAAAACGTGGTATAAGGTCATATGACATGTTATTGAAACTAAAAAGGTGAAATTGTTACCTTTTATGCTTTACAACTTTTGTAACTTGAAAAGGAGTTCAAGATCTTCAACAAATTAGATGAAAATCCTCAAAGTAAAGTCCACCCTAAGATGAAGAAGAGAGAGCCGACCATGAGAGCTCAAGAGAGAGATTTTCAATCAAAATGAAAATTAGATTAAATTTGGGAATATCACTTATTTATATACAAGGACCATTTTGCTATATTTTGAAATTGTTCTCAAGTCCTTGAATTAATATGAATTCTATATTAACACTTAATACAAATTCAATATTATTTTCAAGTGCTTGAAATAATTTCAATTTAATATTAACTCTTAATATTAAATCATTATTGATCCTAAGTCCTTGAAACAATTTCAATTTAATATTAACTCTTTAATATTAAATCATTGATTTAAACAAATTTATAATCAAGGCATATAAAATAATCTCGTTTAATATTTAACCCATTATTGAATCCAATTCAATAATATATTTTAGTCAATCATTGAATCTAATCCAATAGTGACCAAATTACCTTATTACCCTTGGTAAGTGTTAGCTTCCCATGAGTAATCATTTCTCACCAATACATAAATTCGGATGCATATGTTTACATCTTGAACATCGTTAACCTTTAACGATATGTATTACTCTCCCTTCTCATACTTGGTTTTTAGGTGAGACCACTTAGATTCACTGTAACCTAGCCGTCAGCCCAATATCGCAATCTGATATGTTTCATCATAACTCTTTATGATCAAAACTCTCACCGATCATGATAGGCATCTAGCAATGCTCCATAACTCCTAAGCCATAATGAAGCTAAACTCCAATGAACCTTTTTTCCCGATCGTACGTTTTATGTAGTAAAATTCCTCTGTCGTCTAATCCCGATTAAGTATAGGTTCATGGTATGTCAAAACCCACTTAATCTTTATCCGAATAGTCAATCAATACAATGGAACATGTCATCATGAACTCCTTTTTCATATGACTATTTTGTACTCTGTCTAGAGATTTTCTTTTTCCAATGTTTATTGACATTCGTCTGGGAACTCGGGATCAAACTATTTCGAGTCAACGGATCCCATCTTGACCATCACTTGTCCTCGCACGTGAATAACATATGACCAAACCGGCTTTTTACACAAAACATGACTAGTCTCATGTATATACACCATATGAATCATATGCATCATATGTCGAGTCCAACCGTGATGTCTCAGGTCTAAGGATCAGTGGTACACTAGTATGATCTTACGATGTATCATTGACCACATTCTAAATATCCATGTAATTCATCGTAATTGGTCATATTCGATAAACAATTCACCAACCTTTTATCCATGCTAATACCCTAGTGATATACCTCTTATAATCACCCACACTAATACCATCACATGATATTCAATGGAGGCATTCAGCATGCCTACTATGCAATGTTATTGCCCAATTAACATTACTTACGTTGGGAATGCTTCAATGATTTGATCTTCTAAAGATCCGTATCATCCGAACATTTCACATGCCTTATAAATAGTATAAATGAAGTAGTAAACAACATGTGAAATCAGAACTCTTTCTTCTATTCTTAAAAGAATATTTACAAGATATAATACCCTAAAACTGACAACACGATTGGTTCCTAGGGCATACACTAACAGTACAAGTAAAGCATATCCATGGCTCTGAATTCTATGTGAAGCCACACACATAGACATTCAATGAATGTGAGCATTCGCCATATGTTCAGCATCAATTGGCTTAGAGCAATAACATAGTGGCTCATATGTCACGCACCAATCTTGGGATGGGAAAACGCATCCTTTTTACCAAGGTTTGCTAATAGATGTTGACCTAGCCTGGCACAGACCAGTCCACCCTCTCGTGTCTAGTCAGCACTCTCATCTCTATGGAATCAAGTATCTTACAAGATACCTAATCTTCATCATCTCCACCGGCTCAAGCTCAGACGGCAGATGATCAACGAGCATCCTAACTCTAATACGGCTCAGCTCATCTCATCTTCGTGTCCACAACTAGTCGAGGGAACCTCACTCCTGTTAGCTCAATCCACCTCGTGAGCACTCTCTAACTCGGATCCAGTATCTGGATCCTCGTTATTGGAGCCATTGTCGCATAGATCTACATTAGACCCCGCTCGACATATGCCCAACATATGCCTAACATGGAAAGCTATGTTCACACCCCTAGTTGGAGCTGTCTCACCATCTTCGGAAAACACTACCATGGTTGGAGCATCCTCATACTCATCACCCCCTTACATGTTTCCTTGGCTCTGCCTATTGAAGACTCTACCTCAGGCATCACTCGGCTCTGACGACTAACTCCCGCTCTACTCAACTTTCCTTCTACCAAGCAAGATTGTATACACCTTCGTCCAGCTTGACCAAATAAATTGTCGTTCTCCCCCAAGATACCAAAAACCACCAAAAGTCCAAAAACCGCTTCTCCACAAAACCAGTTTACCACAAAACCATCGAGAAAAACCGCCTTTCCTCAGAACTTCAGTTTTCTATACCAAAACTAACCCAAATCTCTCCAAAGCTAGTTCTAGACACTTAGGAACTGCTAAAGAATACGAATGAAACAAAAAACAAGTAAAAATCGAGGAAGAAAGAAGGATTTACCGTGAAGAATGGTTGTAAAAAACCCAAAGCTCAATGAAGACGAAAAGTTTTCTACTATCTTTCTCCCAAACACAGTTAAGAATGAAATGAGTTCAAAAATGAAAAGATGCCACATTAAATGTGTTTCAATCCGTAGAGGGATAGGTGGCGAACTCCGATTGGATCTCGATAGGTGAAAACTTTTCGTTTCCTTTCTCTTGCACCTGCACGTACAATTCATGTGAGACAAAACATGTGGCAATCTTTGTTGCCTCGTCTTGCAGATTCACAGTTTGGCACCACACGACACGGCTCGACCAATCATAATGGTTTGTATCATTTGTGAATTTGAAACCCCTACTTTTATTACTCTAAGGGACTCAAACAGGTGTACGTGTATTCTGTACAGCACTATCAATCATCTAATTTGAAATTCCTAGAAGCTTATAGCTTCTCCAATCAACTCAACCATAGTCAATCAGTGAGCCATGCCACATCATTCGGTCCTTCCAAGAGAGGCCAGCAACAACCTAGTAAGTTTGACGTTTTTAAATACGAAGTTCGCGGGTCATATCAGGCAAATTGTTACTGCGCTATTCGGCCCTTCGCCTTACTGTCCAATACGCGCGGCCAACTCTCCTCCCCCGACAATGTAATGTCCAACATGGAGGTACATGATTTAATTTATGTTTTTATAGCCCTTAGTTAATTTTTGTTAAAGTGATTTAAAGAGAATAGGAAGAAAATGTCTTAAACTTGCATTAAAGGTAAAATGGTCTTTTCACTTAAAATTAGTTGAAAAAGTGGAGAGTGAAAAGAGATAGAATTTCATAGAGAATGCATTAAAAATGAAGGCATTATGGTAATTGACTAAGGGACATAGATGGAATTTTTAAAAAAGAGTAAGGGCAAAATGGCAAAGTGTTTATAAACTAAAGTGTTAAGGGTTTGAAACCCTTATTTTCTTCATTCCACCGCCACACTCCTCGCCCATTTTCTCTCAAATTTTCATTCAATCCTCCGAGGATTTTGAGGGCTTTTGAGTGGTTTTTCATAGGGTTTTGATTTTAGGCTTTAAGAGGTAAGGATTCTTGCTCTTTATCTATTATTTATTTGTGTAAAAGTTGAGTTCTTATGAAGTTTATGCTTAGGGTTAAGAGACGATTTGAATCCAACAAGAGTAGAGAGCTTAGGAGAGACTACTCAAGCATAAGGTAAGTAAATTCCACTCAAAAATCCAATTTAAGTTAAAGTTTAAGAAAATCAAGTGAATAGAGATTTCTTTTAAATATGCATATGTTATGATTATTGAGAAATTGAGATGAGATGGATGATTAGTTATGCTTGTTGTTGGATATACTTGAATATGAGGAGTGTATGTGATGGTTTGATGATGGGTTGAAATTGGAAGAATTGGAGAAACTTTTGGGAGTGTTTTTGCCGTGTAGGTATGGTGATGTTACAAGAGAGTTTTTCTCTCAATTTGGATGGTTTAAGAAACAAATAGAATGACAATTACATTAGGGTTTGCTTATGCACAAGTATTGTTTGATGAAATGCCTAAGAGAAGTATGAGTTGAGTGAAAACCTTAATTTTATGCAACATTGCATATGTGCATTTAAGTAAGAAATTTTATGCATGAACCATCCATATGCATATAATTGTGTATGTGTAGAAACTTAAGAAAGAATAAAGAATAAAGCATAAAGAAAGAAAGAAAGAAAGAATAAAACATTCTAAGAATAAAGAGAAAGAAAGAATAAGCATAAAAGAATTAAAGAAAGAAAAAGTGTTAAAGAAAAGAAAAGAATAGGTTGGTGTGATGGGGAACCGTGAGTGTTAAGAAGAAATTCCCACATACACATCACCTTAATTGAGTGGCATAAGAAGAAAAGAATTGTATGACCCGTAAGAGTGTATGTGGATGAGGGTTGTACCAAGAAGAATTCCTACATGCACATCACCTTAATTGAGTGGCCTAAGAAGAAAGAAGAATTTGTACGGTCCGCAAGAGCGCATGTAGATGAGGGAGTACTACTCACTCTACGGCCAAGGTTCGAATCCTTACATCAACGAGTCCGATCGGCAAAGAATAAGAAAAGAAGGAATAAGAAAAGAAAGAATAAGAAAGAATGAGAAAGCTTGAACAAGCAAAGAAAAGAAAAGAAATAAGAAAGAAAAGAGAGGCTTGGGCAAGCAAGACAAGAAGAGAAAAGAAAATCATAGAAAGAAAAAGAAAAGAATAGAAAAGAAATAGAAAGAAGAAATAAAATGCATTTTTTTAATGCATTATTGCATATGCATTACATTTATGCATAAGGCTTTTAGCTACGATTTTTTTAACGACGATTTCACAATTCGTCGCCAAAGGTAACTATTAGCGACGAAATATGAAATTGGTTGCTAATAGTTTCGTGAACTTCCTAATCCTCGCACGAGATGGCGAAAGCAAATTGGCGACAAACTTAGCGACAACATAATTCGTCACATAATGTTTTTGACGACGAAAATACAAATAGCGACGCCCAAATTTTTTCGCAACGTAACCATATGTCGCTATGGATACTTTTTAGAGACAAAAATAATAGAAAACGTAGCCAGAAGTATTTAACAATGCAAATGCACAGTGCCATAAAATGTGTTTATTGACAAAAATATAGAAAGCGATGCCAACGAAGTTTAGCTACGCGACAAAATGCCCGTCTAACACCTTTTTGGCGACGAAACTATAAAAAATGACGCAAAATCCATCTGGCTACGCAACAAATAGTTCGTCGTGAAACGTTTTTGGCGACACAAATATAAAAAATGACGCAAAATCCATCTGGCTATGCAACAAATAGTTCGTCATAAAAAGTTTTAGGCGATGCAAATATAAAAAATAACGCCAAAAAAGGGGCGTGTTACCAACGCAATCTATGTTTCGTCATGAAAACGTTTTGGTGTCGATTTTCTTAAAATCGTTGCCATTAGTAAGTTAGAATTTAATTTTTAATGTAATTTTATATTTATATGAAAATAACTGAAAGTGTAAAACCAATCAGTAATAAAAGAAATCAAAATTAAAAGCAGTGTCAATATAAAAAATAATGTCGTAGAAGTTTGACTCTTGAATAACAATAATAAATATTATTAATTCTCAATAACATATTCAACTTATACATCTTCACTGTCATTGGAAAAAATTTCATCACTCATCTCATTTTCACTATCATCATTTATGAAACCAATATCATCATCCCTAACTTTACTACTTGGCTCCACAAATTGAACAACCTCTGATTCCACATCCACCCTATGAAGTTCTTCTTGTTCATTAACCTCGGCATCAATATGAAGACCAGGTCGATGTGTATTTCGGTTTTTAGAGAGAACCGGACCGTTAAAGGTACTAGGTTCCAGTTCGATTGGTCTGACCAACAGGTACGATTCGGTTTGGTTCTTTAAACAGTGGATGCAGGTATTCACATCATAAGAATTGTTAGAGTAGATGCCCTAGAACCAATCAATTATTGTAGAATTGACTCTTTGTAATAATGTTCATTAAATCAATAAAAGGCATTTTATTCTATATCGCGTAAATCATTATTATTGCAATATGTATTGGTATATGTCCTTAGAATGGTAAAACCGTGACGAGAGTATCAAGTGTTTAAAATCTTGATAGTGAGAACCCTATGAGCACATATGGTGGCCATTCTAGAAACGTCAGTAGCCCCGTATTATTCAAGTAAGGGCACGATAATACAAGAAGGCTATCATAGTGTTGAACGACCACGTTGAAAGGCGGTGACTGATCTCACTTGTCAAGGTTGTTTGGTAACAACCTGGTGCAACACATGGGTGCTTGCTGTAGGCGGATATACCGCAGCAAGTTCACTGGACTAACCCACCAGAGGATTCCATATGGATGGTAACCCCAGTGTCTATGGAACAAATCCTCTAACAAATGGTGGTGCATGTGATCCTTAGACTTGAGATCACCGAAGCACCTTGTGCACCGATTATAGCAGTTTAACACTAGCCTAACGCAGTTCTATTCAGAGCTGTCAATACGGGGGTGATTGGCTACATCAAGGAGTGTATCAAGACTATGGTGGATTGATAGAGGATTCATCACTCCTGGGTATGGGAGAAAGTTATCTCACAGCGCAATTCAGTATATGGCAATGACACTAAAACTGTGGCCACAGTGGGATTGAGTTGTTGCTCTATCCAGTTTATAATACGGGTCATTGGTCCAGAAACTGAATACATAATATCGAGAGTAACCGAAGGTTGACACTATTTCTATGTCTTCGTCTCGTCGAGATAACGTATGATGAAAGGATCGAATTGCACGGTAACCATATCGTTGACAGGTAGCTACTTTGCTGAATCCGAATCTATCGGGTGGCCATGATGTCTTGCTAGGGGTCAATCTTGGTCTGTGTATTAGTAAGACGATTAATTGGTGTTAATCGCGATACTATACACTGCCAATATGATGAGGAGCCTATGGGTCACACACATAGAAGACAATTTAAGATCCAAGAAGAAAGAAGGGCGTTTTCATCTTTTAAGGCGAAATGGTATTTTGGTAATTTCACAGTGTAATTAAATTTGCTGAGGTCGTAGCTTTTATTTAATTTGTTAGAAAAATTAAATAAGTGAAATTACGTTTAAATGTGTGTTCGCACATTTAAATCATTATTGTTAAATGTTAATATATTTAAATATATTTTAATTGATTTTAATTGAGATAATGATGGAAAATAAAATATTAAATTGGGAGTGTTTGGCAACATGGGGCGTTTGGGTTGGAGCCCAAGCCTATTCCGTATGGGATTAGGGCAAATTGATTAACTATAAAAAGGAAAATGTGTGTGTGTTAATGAATGAATTTAATTAATATTTCTTTGAAATTAAAACACAGCAGCCCCTTTGAAAATACTCCCACGGCAGAAGTTTTTTTGCTTAGAAATCAATTCAATTTGATTTGCTTTCTTCTTAATCTTGAAGCCAAAGAGGATTTGACAAATCCCTCTTTGGTTCTTTTGAGATTGTGTTCGTGTGGACTACGCAAGTTCGATCCTACACTTGGATCGGTATCAAAACATTCGTCGACAAATTTGGAAGAGCCTCTAACGTGCGTTTGTTTCTTTTAACTCATGTTTAATATTTCTGCAGATTCTTATTATGATAAAATTGTAAAATTATACCCTTGATCTTGGCTCATGTAAACGATCCTGTTATATTATTTTTTTTGTTTCCGCTGCGTATACGGGACCGTTTACTAACAAGAATGTGATACATGTAAAACTCGAGGACATGGTCTATCACAAGACAAAATTATCTATTTGTGGTTACAGTATTTTAATTGTCTATATATTTACTAGGGTAGGAAAAATTACCCACTATTTATTTTATATTGAGTAAAATTATTACTTTAGGATTTCTTGGGTAATTTAGGATTACTCAAGGACATGGTACTAATTAAAATGAAACTAGCAATTACTTTAGGATTACTTGGTGTATATAAAAAACAAAAACAAAAAAATTTGCCTAAAACTTTTCCCGCCCATTTTTTGTCACCAAATTTTTCATTCACAATTCCCACAGTTTTTTCCTTAAAATTTATTCTTACCCCCCTATTTCACTCATTTTTGCAAACCCTCATAGTTGACCTATTTCCGGCATTGAACAAAAAAGTTCTCGTTTCTACGACTCCCGTTTAGTAGATCGACTGATCGCAATGACTCGTGCCTATTCGATGGAGTTTGTTAACTTCGGTGAGTTCTTGTCGAGGTGTATCCCCAACACCCAAATGTAGGGGTGCTCAGAAAAATGTAGAAACCAATCCAAACCGGAAACTGAAGTGATTTTCTGGTTATCTGGAAACTGGTTCAGTTTTGGTCGATAGAAATAGAGAAAACCAAATTTCCGATTTTATTAAAAAAAAAAAGTAAACAATTTTTTGTTAAAGTTAAAAAAGAAAAAATTTAAATTTAAAAGATTATAAATCTAAAATTAAAGAGAATCTCAAAAACCCGAACCCGGTTTAAAAAAAATTTGCCCCAAATGGAAAAACGTTTGAACCCTTACAAGTAAAAAAAGTTAAAAAAAATTACTAACTCCTAAAATCTATAGTCCTCGTCACTTTGGCATCGAAAATCCCCAAACCACAAAACCCTACCGCCGAGGATGCCATTGTAGATCCACTTCTCCACTCCGGCCGCCACTTCTTCTCCAATTTCTGCCCTAAATCCGTCACTTCTCCTCTTGGGCAATTACGTGACCTTCTATATCGCGGCGTATTCGAAAAAGGAGCTGATTGAACTCAAGAATCGCTTGAACAGATTCGTCAATCAAAGAAATTAATGATAATGGAGATGTTGCTGATGATCATTACCACCGATTCTTGGTAAATGAATGGTTAAATTTACTAATTTTTTACTTGCCTGCAACTTCTATCCAACATATATGAATTTCTTATTTATTTTCACAGGAAGATATTGAGATTATGCATTCACTTGGAGTAAATGTGTACCGGTTCTCAATTTCATGGGTTAGAATTTTACCAAGTATGTTCTTAGTAGCAATTAATTGAATGTTAATGTAGTGAGATTAATATTCAACTACTTGATGATAATGTTCCTGAGCTATAACAGAAGGCAGATTTGGTGAAGTTAATCCAAGTGAAATCATGTTTTATAATAACATTATAGACCATCTCTTGCTCAGAGGTAATATCCTTTTCAATGAATCTATAACTTAAGCACTAGTGTTTTTTTTACAATATTCTTGAAGATGACGAATATGAATTGGTTAATGCAGGAGTTGAGCCGTTTGTGACCATATTCCATTTTGACTTACCACAAGAACTAGAAGATAGATATGGGTCTTGGCTCAGCCCTCTAATTCATTTAACTTCTGTTCACACTCTATAAGCTTTTCTGTTTCCCTGAAAAAAAATGCCCGACTCTATTTTCAATAGGTTCTGAATATATGCCTAGTAACTAAGTTCTACCATTCTCTAAAGGGGTTTCTTCAGTACTTTTGCTTTTAAGATTGCAATACCTGGTTGCTCTAAGATCCCTTAATCCCTTTCTTGTTCATTTAGTTATGATGAATCAGTTTTGTTGGAACAGTATGTGATTTCTGTGTTCTTGCAGGGAAGATTTCGCACATTTTGCCAAAATATGCTTTGAGAATTTTGGTGATCGAGTTAAGAGTGGGGCAACCATCAACAAGCCGAACCTGTTAAGCGAAATGGGATATGTTAGGGGATGGTACCCTCCAGCTCACTGTTCAGCACCATTTGGAAACTGTTCTGCTGGCAACTCTGACGTAGAGCCCCTCATTGTTATGCACAACATGTTACTGTCACATGCCAAGGCTGTTAAGCTATACCGTGAGCAGTTTCAGGTAATAGAATGAGCTTGAATACTAAATTGTGAAGTGCTTATATGGCATGAAGAAGGGACATCAAATGACAGTGCCCAGGTTGCTGGCTTGTTTGAAACCGCTAGAAATGTTGAGATGGCTTAGGTAATTTTGGTTTTTGAATTAATTTTTGTGTTTAATCTTTCAGATTTGTTTGTGATTGATTCTTTGTTAGATTAGTGTTAGTGAAAGAAACTGACTCTTAGATTTGTTTGGAGCAAGAAGATTGACCTTGATGATAAAAAGTTGATTATGACTCGTTTATTGGTAAACTTGTTTTTAATTTTATTAATTACAATTTTTTAATTACTAATATATTGAATATTGTTTTTTTAGTAGAAAAAGTTTGAGATTGATTTGAATGATCCTTTAGTCCTTGAGTACCTTAATTAGCTTATGGGTAGGGTTTATTTCGATAATCAATTTTCACCAAACAAATAATTCAAAGGTTTGAAATATTTATTTTTGAATAATTTTTTATTTAATGTGTATATTGTAATTGTTATTTATTTGTTTTTTTTTAATATTAATTGTCTTTTATTTGTTTATTTTTTGAATATTAAGATCTTTCTTAAGGCCAGCTCTAAGGGGAGGTGCATTTATTCCATGACACTCATTTTAGCAGTAAAAGAAATACTTGGATAAATGAAGCCAAGGTTCGATATGTAAGTATTATGTAGTGTATTTCATTTTTTTTGTATAAAAGTTTATTATATTTATATTATAACCTAATACCTTTTAATTTTTTATTTTATAAAATTATATTATTTTAATTTATATATTTGTGTGTATGAACATATATATTATTTTTGTAGGAACAAATCGTGGATTGGGTTATGGTCCAAAACCACCTCTAAATCTTCTAAGACTTAAAGGCGAGCTAATCAAGAAGTTTTAGAGGAATTCACACACTTGCGTGAGGAGGTGCAAGAACTACGAGACATAAAAGGAAGAATTTTGCCAATATAGGCAAATGATGGAGAAAATGCGGCAGTTCATCTTAGTTAATATCGGTTTTCTGATGGCTCATAGACATTCTTAGGCCAATTTCCACCAGATCCTCCACCACCTGCAACAATTTGAGTTTTCAGTTGTTACTTTTTGTTGAATATTACAATTTAGTCAACTTTATATATTTTTAACTTTTTATTTGAAAACTAACATATATAGTTCTATAATATATTTGGTTTGATATATTTGTGTGATTTCAATTAATTACATTTACAAATTAATATTTACGGTTTAAGAATTAAATTTTAAAATGTTTTAGATAAATTAAATATTAAGGCTTCGTTTGGCTCACATTTGGGAATACTACTATTAGTATTCCCAATAAAGTTAAACAATAAAATTGTAAAAACTCATAATATTATTCAACTATTTTTAAACTCCCTAAATTTGTTAATTTAATTAAATACCCTTAAATATTTTTTTAGAAATTGCAAAAAAACTCTAGCAATCCATATTTACCAGATTCCGGCCACCATCGTCGGAAAATGGCCGGAATATGGTATAATGGCGCACTACCGGTTGAATCTGATCGGTAGTGCATCGATCTAGCCTTTTACGGTCATATCCACGATGGATCTAGCCGGAAAAGGCCAGATCTTTGGCCGTAGTCGGTCGTCAACAACGGCCAACACATGGTCGTCGTTGACCATCAATGACGGTTATATCTTTGGCCGTTGTTGATGAGCAAATACGGCCAGATCTAGCCATAGATCTGGCCTTTGCCGGCCAAATCCACCGTGGATCGGGCCGGAAAAGGCCATATCGACGCAAGACTGGCAAGATCCAATGGCATGCGTCATACGACTCCCACCACCCTCAGGTGGTGGCCGGTCATCCATATTTAATGGGTGGGTTGGGGGTATTTTTGTTAACTTTTAATGTTTTATTATGGTTTTTAATAAATAAACAAACATAGAGGGGTGTTTAGTAAATAAACAAATATAGAGGGTATTTTTATTTATTTTTAAATCCTACATCATAATACCCACCCAATTCAACTTTTTTTAACTTTTTTCCAAAAACTTTTCTAAAAAGTGTAAAAAAGTGAACCAAACGGAGCCTAATTACTTTAGGCGACAACTCATATTTTATCGCACTACATGTTAGGCAACAAAATGTCATATTTTGTCGCTATATACTTTAAGCGACGCACACAACGCGTTGCTACTAACTTTATGCAACAAAAATGCACATTTCATCGCAGTATATCATAGGCGAGCAAAATTCACATTTCGTCTCGGTATACATTAGCCGACACAAACACACATCTCGTCGCGGTATAGTGTAGGCGACACAATAGAGAGTACATTGCTATTAACTTTAGGCGACGACAACTAATATTTCACCGGTAAATAGTTTTAGCGACGAACATGGTATAGGCGACAATTTTTTCGGTTTGTCGCCAGATTTAGCGACGAATTTTAACAAATCGTCACCTAAAATAAAGCGCAACATGCCTACTGCGACAATCGTGGCGACGATTTTCTTCCGTTGCTAAATGTATACCGCAACGATTTCTAGGTTTTTAGCAATGAAAAAATTCGTAGCTAAAGGCCCTTTTTGTTATAGTGCCATGAATTTTATTATGGTTAGAAAGAATAGAAGAGTAGCAATAAGAGAAAGAATAGAAAGAGTAAGAAAGAAAGAAATAGAGAGAATTAGAAAGAAAGAAAAGAACAGTGAGAATTAGAAACAGAGAAAGAAAGAAGAAGAGAATTAAGTAAGGAAAGAATCAAAGAAGAAGAAAAGTTAAGGGATTTACTTACTGCGCATTTTTATGCTCTCGCCGTTGTTTTTCATGTTTTTGCAGGAAATAGGTGAGCAGCGGTCGAAAGGACGTCGACAAGCGGAGAGAATTGGCTTTACTGTCCACCGTTGCTAAGTTTTTGTACTTGTTATTTTGAAATATGTAAAGAATTATATTTTGTACGTAAAGAAAAATTTGGGCCCAACTATTTTCATATGCTAATTATGTATGTTTTAGAAAGAAGTCATTACATTTTTGGTATCAAAGGAAAGATTTTGGGATTTGACAGTGTGCCATTCTCACCACCTCGACGTTCCATAGCTTACTGTTGTAAGTTAAATTATTTCCTTACTTAAAGTGTGGCATGAATTGATTAAATGTGGTTGTTTTGTAGATGAGAGGTAGAGGTAGAACACGAGCAAGTAGTAAGAAAACAGTGAGTACGGGGGAACCTTCCAACCCACTAGAACCTACTCCCCCTATCCTTGATGAAGCTAGAATTCGGGGGATTGTACAGCAAGTCTTAAGAGAAAGACTGGGGAGAGTCGAACCAGAAAGAATTGAAACCCCCGTTTAAGTACCGCCTACTAGAGAAGAAAGAGAAAGGTTGGTACCTCAGGCAGTACAGAATCGGATTGAGCCGATTTATGGGCTTCCAAGTCAACATCAACCATCAGAATTCAAAGGTACAACGGACCCTTTAGTGGCAGAAGAATGGCTTAGGTCCATTGAGCGTACGATAGCACTGTTTCCTATGAGGGATAAGGAGAGGATCCGGTATGCCAGTTTCTTGTTTCGGGGTGATGCCCGAATTTGGTGGGAATTGATGGAAGACACTCATGATGTTTCGGTGATAACCTAGGGTGAGTTCAGAGGATTATTTGAAGCTAAGTATAGAACGGAAGATCGAGTTCTTGAGAAGGTCCAAGAATTTATCAGTTTACAGTAGGGGTCTAGTACAGTGAAAGAGTATTCAGTGAGATTTAATTCCCTTGCCAGGTTTGCACCCGAAATAGTCAATACCCAGAATTGAGAAGAGATAAGTTTGTCCATGGGTTGAAGCTGGAGATAGCTCGTGATATAATGACGGGTGCTGATCCCTCTCAAACCTATAGTGAAGCCTTACAGCGAGCATTGAGGGCAGAAATATTTGAGAACAAAATCACCCCAGCAGGTCCCTTGATAGGAGGATCAAGTGAACCATCTCCTGCCCCACAGAGAGAAAGATTTGAAAGTGCAAGAAACAGAAAAGTGAAGAATAAGAAAAAGTTTCAGCCAAAGAAGAACAAGAAAGATTGGCAAAATAAATGGCCGAGAACAGCGGAGTTTCCCCCATGTCCTAAATGTGGGAAGACTCATCCAAGGGAGTGTTTGAGAGAGTTGGGCCGTAATGTATGTTATCGATGCGTAACGAGGGCATCTGATGAAAGATTGTAAAGTTTCCCTTCCATCTGCAGCCTGAGACTTCCGAGGCACTAATGCCGGGAGGTATTTCTGATAGGACAAGGTGAAGTAGAGGCGACCATCCATTGTACATTGGGTCAATTACTATTTCATGCAGTTCCTCTTTATGCTTTAATTGATTCTGGAGTCACTCATTCATTTATATCTTATGGGATGATAGAAAGATTAGGTTTGAAACCTACTAGAGTGAGCCAACCCATTAAGATATAGTTACCTGATGGGGTTAGTGTTGTGACCCATGAGATGCTGTCAGGGAGAGTTTGTGGTGATCCATGGTCGGGAGTTAGAAGTTGATTTAATAGTGTTTGATATGCCCGACTTTGATGTAATTTTGGGTATGGATTTCCTAGGGAGGTATGGAGTAGAAATTGGCTGTCGGAAGAAGAAAGCGAGATTTAATCTTGATAGTGGAGATAAGTTTAGTTTCGGAGAGGGTCATCATCTGAGTATGTTGATTAGTAGCATGAATGCTAGAAAGATGCTAAGAAAAGGGTGTTCTGGATATATAGCCCATGTCGTGCAAAGTAGAGATGTCCCACAACCAGAATTGTAGAGTGTGCCAGTAGTCCGAGAATTTCCAGATGTATTTTCGGAAGACTTACCGGGTTTGCCTCCGAAAAGAGAAGTTGAGTTTAATATTGAACTGGCACCAAGGACAGCGCCGATTTCTAAAGCCCCTTACCGAATGGCCCTAACTGAGCTTCAGGAATTGAAAAAGCAACTCCAAGAGCTCCTAGATAAAGGTTTTATCCAACCAAGTCATTCTCCCTGGGTAGCTCCAATTTTGTTTGTAAAGAAGAAAGATGGGTCATTACGGATGTGTATTGATTACAGAGAATTGAATAAAGTGACAGTGAAGAATAAATACCCGTTACCTCGGATAGATGACCTTTTTGATCAGTTAAAGGGTGCAGCAGCATTTGCTAAGATTGATTTGAGGTTGGGTTATCATCAGGTAAAGGTGGCAGAACAAGATGTAGCTAAGCCTGCCTTACGGACAAGATATGGGCATTATGAATTTGTGGTGATATCTTTTGGGTTGACTAATGCCCCAGCAGTTTTTATGGACTTAATGAACAGGGTGTTCCATGATTGTCTGGATCGATTTATAGTGGTATTTATTGATGACATCCTGGTTTATTCGAAGTCAAGAGAAGAGCATGAGGAACATTTAAGATTTGTGCTGTAGCGATTGAGAGAAAAGAAACTGTATGCCAAGTTTTCTAAATGTGAGTTCTGGCTTGATTAGGTGATATTTCTGGGCCATACTATTTCTAGTGAGGGAATTTCAGTGGATCCTAGTAAAGTAAAGGCAATCCTAGAATGGCAAAGGCCGAAGACAATAAAAGAAGTGAGGAGTTTCTTGGGACTAGCAAGTTACTACCGCCGGTTTGTGGTAGGGTTTGCCCGCCCCTAGCTAAACCATTGGACACCCCAAACCAAAGAGAGTTCCTTTTATCTGGTCAGTTGCTGTGAGGAGAGTTTTCAAGAGTTGAAGAAAAGATTAACGACAGCTCTACTGTTAGTGTTACCACAGGAGGGTGTAGATTACGACATTTATACAGATGCCTCACTGCAGGGACTTGGCGCCGTATTGATGCAGTTAGGTAGGGTTATAGCTTATGCTTCTCGTCAATTGAAAGAGTACGAGACAAGATACCTTACACATGATTTAGAGTTGGCAGCAGTAGTCTTTGCCTTAAAGATTTGGAGGCATTACCTTTATGGTGCCAAGAGTAATATCTGCACCGACCATAAGGGTTTAAAGTATTTCTTTACTCAGAAGGAGTTGAATATGAGACAGAGAAGATGGTTAGAGCTAGTTAAAGATTATGAGTGTGAGATTAAGTATCAGCCGAGGAAAGCTAATGTAGTAGCCGATGCTCTGAGCAGGAAAGCTTATTTGTCCTGACTCACAAGACAAAAAGAGTTAATAGAAGAGTTGTGTAAAGAGCAGATTGAGGTCATACTATGAAGGAATTAAAGAAATTAAAGAAAAACAAGTAACCGATGAGTGGTGTCAGAAAATAGTTCAGCAAATGCATGAGGGCAAGACATCAGAGTTTCGGTTGTTGGATGATGTCCTCCGTTTTAGGAGTCGATTATGTATTCCTCGGGATGATGAGTTGAGAAAGAGAATCCTTACAGAGGCTCACGACACACCGTACTCTGCTCATCCTGGAGCAACCAAGATGTATCAAGATTTAAAGAAAGGCTATTGGTGGCCAGGTATGAAGAAAGATATTGCAGAGTTTATAGCTAAATGCATGACTTGTCAGCAAGTGAAAGCAAAACAGCAAAGGCCATCAAGGTTGCTTCAGCCACTTAGTATTCCTGAATGGAAATGGGAGAGTATTTCGATGGATTTTATTACAGGTCTCCCTAGAGTGCAGAAAGGATATAATGCTATATGGGTGATAGTAGACAGATTAACTAAATCAGCCCATTTTCTTCCAGTAAAGGAAAGTACCACTTCGGATCAATTGGCCCAGATGTATATTAAAGAGATAGTGAGACTTCATGGTGTACCCAAGACAATAGTATCAGACAGAGATTCTAGATTTGTCTCAGCTTTCTGCATGATTTTATAGAGGAATTTGGGTACCAAATTGGCTTTTAGTACTGCCTATCATCCTCAGACAGATGGTCAAACAGAGAGAACAAATCAAGTGCTTGAGGACATGTTGAGAGCATGCTGTATGGATTATAAAGTATCCTGGCGTGAGACGTTACCCTTGGTGGAGTTTGCTTATAATAATAGCTAACAATCTACAATTAAGATGGCTCCTTATGAGGCTTTGTATGGTAGACGGTGTAGATCTCCACTGCATTGGGATGAGATGGGCGAGAAAGATGAGTTGAATATAGCTCTTGGGCCAGAAATGACTCAGAAAATGATTGAAGATGTAAAGCTGATCAGAAGCAGAATGAAACAAGCCCAAGACAGGCAGAAAAGTTATGCTTATCTGAAAAGAAAAGAAGTTGAGTTTGAAGTGGGTGACCAAGTTTTTCTGAAAGTTTTCCCCTACAAACAGTTGATGAGGTTCGGTAATAAAGGAAAGTTAGCACTGAGATTCATTGGTCCATTTGAGGTGTTACAGCGATTAGGAAAAGTGGCCTACAGATGAGCACTACCCGCCCAGTATGGATAAAGTTCACAATGTATTTCATGTCTCGATGCTTTGGAAGTATGTAAGTGATCCCTCCCATATTCTGAGCATAGAGGACGTAGACTTGGAAGAAAATCTTGTGTATGAGGAGCATACAGTGCAGATTTTGGACAGAAAAATTAAAGAGCTCCGAAACAAGAGTATCCCTTTAGTGAAAGTCCTATGGAGAAATCATAAAGTTGAAGAAGCTACATGGGAGACAGAGCAAGACACGCAGAACCGTTACCCGGAGTTGTTCGCTTGAATTTCGGGGACGAAATTCTTTTTAGGGGGGAGAATTGTAACACCCAACATGGAGGTACATGATTTAATTTATGTTTTCATAGCCCTTAGTTAATTTTTGTTAAAGTGATTTTAAGATAATATGAAGAAAATGCCTTAAACTTGCATTAAGGGTAAAATGGTTTTTTCACTCAAAATTAGTTGAAAAAGTGGGGAGTGAAAAGAGATAGAATTTCATAGAGAATGCATTAAAAATGAGGGCATTGTGGTAATTGACTAAGGGACATAGATGGAATTTCTAAGAAAGAGTAAGGGCAAAATGGGAAAGTGTGTTTATAAACTAAAGTGTTAAGGGTTTGAAACCCTTATTTTCTTCATTCCACCGCCACACTCCTCGCCCATTTTCTCTCAAATTTTCATTCAATCCTCCGAGGATTTTGAGGGCTTTTGAGTGGTTTTTCATAGGGTTTTGATTTTAGGCTTTAAGAGGTAAGGATTCTTGCTCTTTATCTATTATTTATTTGTGTAAAAGTTGAGTTCTTATGAAGTTTATGCTTAGGGTTAAGAGAAGATTTGAATCCAACAAGAGTAGAGAGCTTAAGAGAGACTACTCAAGCATAAGGTAAGTAAATTCCACTCAAAAATCCAATTTAAGTTAAAGTTTAAGAAAATCAAGTGAGTAGAGATTTCTTTTAAATATGCATATGTTATGATTATTGCGAAATTGAGATGAGATGGATGATTAGTTATGCTTGTTGTTGGATATACTTGAATATGAGGAGTGTATGTGATGGTTTGATGATGGGTTGAAATTGGAAGAATTGGAGAAACTTTTGGGAGTGTTTTTGCCGTGTAGGTATGGTGATGTTACAAGAGAGTTTTTCTCTCAATTTGGATGGTTTAAGAAACAAATAAAATGATAATTACATTAGGGTTTGCTTATGCACAAGTATTGTTTGATGAAATGCTTAAGAGAAGTATGAGTTAAGTGAAAACCTTAATTTTATGCAACATTGCATATGTGCATTTCATAAGTGCATTTAAGTAAGAAATTTTAAGCATGACCCATCCATATGCATATAATTGTGAATGTGTAGAAACTTAAGAAAGAATAAAGAATAAAGAAAGAAAGAATAAAACATTCTAAGAATAAAGAGAAAGAAAAAATAAGCATAAAAGAATTAAAGAAAGAAAAGAATAGGTTGGTGTGATGGGGAACCGTGAGTGTTAAGAAGAAATTCCCACATACACGTCACCTTAATTGAGTGGCCTAAGAAGAAAGAAGAATTTGTACGGTCCGCAAGAGTGCATGTAGATGAGGACTGTACTCACTCACACGGCCAAGGTTCCGAATCCATACATCAACCGAGTCCGATCGGCAAAGAATAAGAAAAGAAAGAATAAGAAAGAATGAGAAAGCTTGAACAAGCAAAGAAAAGAAAAGAAACAGGAAAGAAAAGAGAGGCTTGGGCAAGCAAGACAAGAAGAGAAAAGAAAATCATAGAAAGAAAAAGAATAGAATAGAAAGAAGAAAAAAAATGCATTTTTTTAATGCCTTATTGCATATGCATTTCATTTATGCATATTCCCATGAATTTTATTATGGTTAGAAAGAATAGAAGAGTAGCAAGAAGAGAAAGAATAGAAAGAGTAAGAAAGAAAGAAACATAGAGAATTAGAAAGAAAGAAAAGAACAGTGAGAATTAGAAACAGAGAAAGAAAGAAGAAGAGAATTAAGTAAGGAAAGAATCAAAGAAGAAGAAAAGTTAAGGGATTTACTTACTGAGCATTTTTATGCTCACCCCGTTGTTTTTTCATGTTTTTGCAGAAATAGGTGAGCAGCGGGCAGAAGGACGTCGATAAGCAGAGAGAATTGGCATTACTGTCCACCGTTGCTAAGTTTTTGTACTTGTTATTTTGATATATGTAAAGAATTATATTTTGTATGTAAAGAAAAATTTGGGTCTAACTATTTTCATATGCTAATTATGTATGTTTTAGAAAGAAGTCATTACAGACAAACATGGCATTGCCGTATGGTCCCACTTTTAGGCATTCACATAAGTTGTTTCGTGCTTGGAACGACCCAACCAACATAATTCCTCTGGGAAAAGCAGCCTAAACGGGCCATGTCTAGCTCAACTTCAAAAGATTCCTACTATCTTTGTTCGGGTCCATTCGGCCACCATGGCCAAACCTAACCGCCAATGCCCCAAGGGCATTAGCAAACATTCCAAGTCAAATCCTTTGTATAACAATATCGGCTCATTCGCATCCTGTATGGGACTAATTGAATCTACTCTCCAAAGCTAAGTACCCCTTAACTTGGAGAGTGGGGGACAAACTGTATGGGCCAAAAATCGTGTTGGGCTTGACGAGGCCCAATAGATAAGATAGACATATTACTACCTAAGCCTTAGCCTAGTTCTGGTTAGGCCTACACTTAAATTCACCTTGCAACCTGCCCTCTCTATGAGTTAGACTATCCTACAAGCTAAGCTAGGTCAAGCCCACTAGACCACAACAGTCCATAAATAGGAAACTGAATCCTATTATGTTTCCACTTCTATCAAGATCCTGGATCACATTCATAAATGTTAAGCTTAACTTGATAAGGAAAGAAGATCCTATCTCTTTCCTAATTACAACTCCTTTACCTAGTAGGACTCAGAGTCCTACTAGAATTGGAACCTCTTGGGTTCACTATATAAGCAAGGGCAAGCCCCCTCATTATTCATTCAGAAATTACCCGCTACACCTAAGCTCTCAAAGTTCTTGCTATCAAAAACCGCCGCATTATTCCTGCATTCCTTCCCATCCTTAACCCTTGGTAAAATACTCTCAACCTTGTTGACTTGAGCGTCGGAGTGTCTACGGTAGGCACCACACCGGTGTCTATCTAGCATTCACGTTCCCTTTTGCACTTTGTGCATGTACACTAAAATGTCAGTGGCCCACTTCGTATAGGATCAATCCCTCTCAATTTGATCGTAGATTTTACTGTCTACACTTACCGCTCGAGAGGACTAACACAATTAATCATCAAATAGCAACTGGTTTAACAATTTGAGTTCCTAATAAGAATATCTTGGCATACAAACATCCTCCCTTTGGTTCCATTAACATACATGAATGTTTTTCCTGAAAACATAATCAACAAAAATTAATTGATTTTCATATTAAAATAGTTAGGAGATATACTTACAATTTAGCATAACAAAATACTTGACAACAAAATCAACCACAGTTAATTGATTTTCATATTAAGATTGTTAAGAAATATAATTACCGTTATTGATTCTATTAAAATACATGAATGTTTTTCCTAAAAACATAATCAACAAAATAAAATTGATTTTCATATTAAAAATAATTAGGAGATATACTTACAGTTGGCATAACAAAATACCTGAAAACAAAATCAACAAAAGTTAATTCATTTTCATATTAAGTTTGTTAAGAAATATACTTACCGTTCGGCATCTCTAAAACAATTAATCATTTAAATAGCAACTGGTTTAACAATCTGAGTTCCTAATAAAAACATCTTGGCATACAAACATTGTAACGCCCCGCTTGAGGTACGTAGTTAAGATTTGTTGTATTCATTGATTCAGTTTTAATTGAGTTTGTATGTTGAGTTGGTTGAGTGTTTGCCTTGAAATTGGTTGAGTTTTGAGGACTCTTAAAAGTTCAGTCTTCGCCGGGGCGAAGAATAGTCTTCGCCGTGGCGACGTTGGTTTGAGTAAGGCGGTGTTGGCTCTGTAACTTTTCGCCGGGGCGATGGAAGTTTCTTCGCCGCAGCGACGAGCCAGTTGAAAAGTTTAATGAGTTTCTAGAGAATTGTTCCTTTGGGGCACAATGACCATTCTACCCCTAATTAGTAGGAAAAGTTGGGAGTAAAATGTAAGGAAATTTCATGGAGAATAGGTTAGTGTGGGGATGTGATTGTAATGAATCAAAGGATATGGATGGAATTCCCAAGAAAGAGTAAGGGCAAAATGGGAATGCTTGTGTATAAGTTGAGCTAAAAAGGGTTAAGTGTAGAGAACCCTTCATTCCATCCATTTCCACCGCCTCTTCCATTCTCTATTTCCTCTCAAATTTCCTTCAATTTTCCAAGGATTTCTAAAGACTTTTTGAGTATGTTTTAGTGGAGTTCTAATCTAAAGCATCCTAAGGTAAGGATTCTTGCCTTAGATGAGAGTTTTATTATGTTTTGATTAAAGTCTTATGTTGTTGTTGTTTAAAGTTGTAGAGAGAAAGCAAGCTACCAAAGGAAAGGAGAAGTGTTAGAGAAGTTATTCCCTCACAAGGTAAGTAAATCCAACCAAGTTGAGTTTTGAATAAGCTTTTGAGTAGAGATTTAGAGATTGAGTAGAGATGTATGCATGTATAAATATTATTATGCTTGTTGAGGAATTGAGTTGAGATGAGTAGCTAATTGGTGGTTGTTGGATACACTTCATGTATGAGAAGTGTTTTAATGTGTATTGAGAAATGGAAATTGAGATGAAGTTTGAGAGATGTTGTGTAAACCTATTTGGAAGTGCTTTTCTTGACAGGGATTATGATTATATCAGGGAGTTTTCTCCCATTTTGGATGGCTAGAGAATGAAGTAGAGTAGTAATTATAGTAGAGTATTTATATGCACATGAGTTGCTTTATGAAATGCCTAAGTGAAAGCATGTTACCAAACTGCCCTATCACAGCCGTGACTTTCTGAGTGATTTTTGGGCATCTTACGGATTGAACTAGGTTTAGATCAAAACATAAGAGTTATAGCCTTGTCTCTAAGCTTTAAAAGAAGACAAAAATCGTAGTAATCTGATGTGTATAACTCAAGTTATTCCTTTTTTAGTGTGACCTGCATAGAATGACTGTCTTTGAGGCACCATTGCATTTATGCTTTTCATAAGTGCAACATGAGCCGTCTAGACGCATTATTTATGCACTTAAGAAGTCGCTTGAGAAATAGTAGAGAATGTGAGTATAAGCTACTTTAAGAGTAAAGAGAGAAAGAGAGAATGAGCACTAGAGAACAAAGAGAAAGTACTGCTAAACAAAAGATAATAGAGTAGGTTGTGCGATGGGGAACCCGTGAGTTATGGGTAGAGTATTCCCGCATGTACGCCGCATTGAGAGAGCGACATGAGTATGAGAGAGAGAGAAGTGGTGTAGCCCGTGAGAGTGCATGCGGATGAGGGCTATACCCGAGAGTACCCCAAAGAGAGAGAATATACACTCACATGGCCAAGGGTTCTGAATCCATGCATAACCGAGTCTGATCGGCTAGAATGAGTAGAAGCCACGTAGAGTGGGAGTGATTCCCAGCCATGCCTCCGGTAAGATGAGGCCGTGACTACTAAAGAGAGTTAGTAAAAAGAGTTATGAGAAAGAGAAAGTAGAGAGAAGTATAAAGAGAGAGTAAATGAGAATTGTAAGGAAAGAATTAGAGAGAGAGAGTTACGGGGATAGATGAGTAGAGGATTTACTTACTGAGCATTAGTTGTGCTCACCCCACTGTTTTCTATGTTTTGCAGGACCTAGGTGAGGATACAGTCGGAAGGGCATTAGCAAGTGAAGAGATATGGCTACACTGTCCACCTTGTTTTAATGCTTTTGTACATGATACAACTTTTTGTATAAAGAATGTATATGTCTAATAAAAGAAAAATTTGGGCCCAACTTTTTATGCTTTCTTACATGTATTTTACTATGTATATTTTTAAAAAGAATACGAGTAGAATGGAGTCGTTACAAACATCCTCCTCTTGATTCCATTAAAATGCATGAATGTTTTTCCTGAAAACATAATCAACAGAAATTAATTGTTTTTCATATTAAAATAGTAATTAGGAGATATACTTATAGTTTTATATTAAAATAGTTAGGAGATATACTTACAATTTGGCAGAACGAATTGAAATAACAACTGGTTTAACAATGTAAATTCCTCACTCAAACATCCTGCCTTTATTCCATGTTAATTCATGGATCTTTGACCTATAAACAACAACAAAAAATCATCAATAACCAGAAGTATTATTAACACCAACTAACATGACTTATAAACAATTAATAAAAGACCAAACGTATTGTCGATACCAACTAACATATTGTGATAATACACAACTGAATAGACGGCCCTTTTATATCTCTTTATTTAGACCTTTCAAATGTCAATGCAATTGTAACACCCACATCAAGGTACGTAAATTTATTTATGCCCTAATACCCTTAGTTGGATTTCTTTGATGTTACCTTAGACAAATGTGAAGAAAATCCCTTAAAACTTCATTAGGGGTAAAATGGTTTTTCAATCATAACTAGATGAAAAAGTGGGGAGTGAAAGGAAGCAAAATAATGTGAAGAAGATAATAAAAATGAGGGTATTTTGGTAATTGACTAAAGGATATAGATGGGATGTCATAGAAAGTGCAAGGGCAAAATGGGAATACATGCATATATTATTAGATATAAGGTTTCATTAGAAGAAACCCTAGCCATATTTCAGCCCTTGTACACGCCACCCTCTCCTATTTTTCTTTCAAATTTCTTCACTAAATTTCAAAAGGAAATCATAGGATTTGGCTTTGATTTTTATAGATTTTCAATCCTAAAGCATCCAAAGGTAAGATTCTAGCACAAGCAGTGTGATTAAACTTTAAAGTTTTAAATTCTTATGGTTTTTATATGATCTAGGTCCAATAGGAAGAGCCTTTTAGCAAATGGGGGTTATATCACACATTCAAGGTAAGTAAACCCAATTTTAGCCTTGATTTGAACAAGACTTGTGTAGAATGATTAATGGACATCGAGGTGTTGACCAAGTTGATGTTCCCAAATATTCTCAAGATCTTTTACAAGGAATTGGCGGTTCAATGACTAGGGCAAAGACAAAGAGGATGAAAAAGGTTGTGCATGACTTGATCATGGAAGTGCAATACAAAAAGGCTGTACTAGAAGACTCTAAGACTAAATTCGAAGATTTCAAAGCTTCACCAAGGATGGTCTATTATCTTTTTATGCAAGGGGTAGATTCGGAAGATCAAGTTGGATGCAAGGATTAATTTTCGTTTATTTAATCTTGGGCTTTTTTTTTATGTTTTAATTATCATTACATTCTTTAGTCTTTTATTTATTTATGGTTTATTGAGGCCCAATTCGCTTGTACTTAGGCCCAATCCATTTTTCAATTAGCTAGGGTTTCCTTTTAGGGTTTGTTGCTTATAAAAAGGGGCAGCCATGTTATTTTTTGGGGACAGATTATTATCAATTGAAGTTTATTTCAGAAAGCTATTTGCTTTGCCTTCTTGTGTTCTTGATTGAATGCTTGAATCTCAACTTATCAAAGGGAGTGATCAACCTTTGTGGCGTCTCAAGATTAGGGTTTTAAGGACTTAGTTTCCTTAGGGTTCTAATTCGATCATCCTCAATACATTCCTAGCAAAACAACTTATTCCTATTCCATCAATGATTCTTGCATGTTTGTTTGTGTTTGTATGTGAGAATTGTTGGTTGTTTTTTATGTTGAATGATGTATAATTTCCAGCCATGAGAAGTAGTGCTTGAGTATGTGATGAAATTTTGAAGAATTAGTGTTGAAATTTTGAAGTGTTGAGATTTGTTGAAATCGGCCAAGTTTATGGCTACAATTAGTGAGTTTTTGCTCAAATTTTGGTGGATTTAAAGAGATATGGAAGTGTAGCCAACTTGCTTGTTGCATGTGCATATGAATTGTTTGATGAAAATCCAAAGAGAAAATGCATGCATGAGTTGGCTAAACCCTATTGAAGAAATGGTTAGAGAAATGCAAGAATTGAAGTAGAAAGATTATGTTGGGCTTAACCAATTGTAACTTTTAGTATTCAAGAGTGCATTTTGTTATGCCAAAATTTAGAATATCCCATCCCTTAGTCATGTTAGTTCCATGAGAGAAATGGCCCTTAGTGCTTGGTTCTAGTTACTTGAACCTTTACTACTTCTTGAATAGCACATGAAAGTGTTAGAAAAGAATTGCATGTTGAAGTGTTACTTTGACATGGCATTTGTGATAGTAGAGAATGGTAGAATATGTCATGACATATTGTTATGCCATAATGAGTTTTCAAGTTTGTGTATGTGAACATGGAAAGAATATCAAAAAATGGGCTTGATCATACATATATTATGCATATGATTTATTTATATATAGCCTTGATTTGGTAAATGAGAATATTAAAGAAAATGTTAGCAAAGAATGAGAAAGAAAGAAAGAAAATGGCTTATATATTCTTTTTAAGCTAACATGAAAATATGGATATTTTCTCATTTACTAAAGAATGCAAGCGTAGAATTTCCATAGCTTGGAAATTCATTTAGAAATGTGTATAGTATCTCTTTCTATTTCTCTTTCTACAGCATGTTATGTTAGAAGATTGTTGTGATGGGGAACCCATGAGTGACAGAGATGCAGAAAATTCCCACATGCACGCCGCCATCAGTGAGCGGCCTCAACATAGCAGAAAAGAATTTGTACAATCCGTCAGCAGTGTATGTGGATGAGGACTGTACCCAGCGAAAATACCTACATGCATGCCGCCATCAGTAAGCGGCCTCAGCATAGCAGAACAAAATTAGTACAGTCTGTCAGCAGTGCATGTAGATGAGGACTGTACCCAATATACACTCACATGGCCAGGGTTCCAAATCCATGCCTCAACCTAGTCCGATCGGCAAACCAAAATAGAAAAGAAAAGAAAGAGATACAAAACAAGAGACGGAAAACAGAAAAGAAAAGAAAGTTCTTTTCTCAGAAAATTTTATTATTCTGCATATGTATTATGCTACTTGCATGATTTAGCATTTCTTATGTGCTCGACGATGTACAGTTTTATTAATTGTCTTTGCACATTGGTAAGTAGCAAATCAGAATATCAGAAAAGAATGCAGAATATTAGAAAAAATAAAGTGAGAAAAGGAAAGTGAGAATATGAGTAACGGAGGAAAAATAATAGTGCAGTTTGGTTTACTTACTCAGCAATTAGTGCTCACTCCGTTATTTTACTGTTTTGCAGGTCTAGATGTTTACGGTCGGGTGGGACGTCAAGAAGCAGAGGAGTTTTGCGGCACTGTCCAAGAATATCTTGTACTTATTAAAGTATATCAGTTATTTTGTGTATATACTTATATGAATTAAAATCAGAACTTTCGGATTTTACATTATATACCTCTATGTATTTTTTTAGTGGATTTTGTCATATATTTCTTAAAGAATTACTAGCTAGAGAGAATATTACAGCAATTGAATATGAAGAAACATTTGTAATGCCAATACAATGTAGCTATATAATTATTATTAGCAATTCTGGGTAGAGGTCATTAAACCACACATCTAACGTGTCAAAATGGAGCAATTGTAGAGCTACAAAACATAATATGAAGAGACTAACTCCAATCTTTATATCTTTTTATTTAGACCTTTGAAATGCCAATGCAATGTAGCTATATAATTGTTATTAATATACATTCAACGTGTCAAGATGGTTAGACATTTGGAATGCCAATGCAATACACTTATATAATTATTATTAATACACATCCAACATGTCAAGATGAAGTAATTAATACAAACCCAACGTGTCAAGATTGAGAATTTGAGTGGGGTCATTAAACCGCACATTCAACGTGTCAATTCAATGTGTCAAGATGGAACAATTCTAAACCCACAAAATGAGTCCAACATGTCAATCAACCAGAGGGTTCAACTTTATATAGATATATAGATATATATTGGTCAGTAACATGTACTAAATATATATATATATATATATTAACAAAAAAAACACAAAACTGAAACATGCAATAACTCCTTATAGTTAATAAAGTTATAAGTATGGATAAATTCGTCCCTTAACCTTAGACCTGGCAAAACAGGTGGGTGGGCCGGGTACGGGACGGGTAAAACGGGTACGGGCCTTATACGGGTCGATATATACGGGTCCAATATTTTGGACCCGTGCCCTACCCTATACGGGTACGGGTGGACCCGTTTTTTCTCTCTCCAGATTTCAGTTTTGACAGTTTCACCCCTAACAGTTTTCAATTATGACAATTACACCCCCAAAATTCCTGCAGTTTTAATTTTTTACATTTACACCCCCTAAATCAACTACTCTAAATTCAATTCAATTAAGAATATAAACAAATATGAACCAAAATAAACAAATAACACATAAACAAACAATAACATATAATACAAAACTACAAATATCAACCAAAACAAACAAATACAAAATCACTAATACACAATTACACATAAACAAACCAAATAAGTCAATAAACTATAAATACCAATTAAAATAAACAAATACATAATCCAATATTCAACAAAAAACATTCTTAGGACAGCAAATGTTCATTCCACAGTGGGCGTGATAGAGTCTCTTGATTCCACGGTCTCGAGATCACTCAATGGCACATCTAAAAGATTCAGCATGCATGAAGAGTGGTGGAGATGGAGAATGAAAGCATGAAAGCATGGATTAAAAAAAAACGGTTTACATGCAAAGCTTGGATATGAGATTATACCTACTCCTTTGCTTTGGATTGATGAAGATTAGCTTCAAAAGGATGAAACCTCCACACTTTAACACCACCTTGAGAGGATTAGAGAGTGGCCTTGGCTAGGGAGAGAGAGTTTTTAGTTTGTGTTTGAGTGAACAAGTGAATAATGAACAAAAAATGCAACCTTTTGCACTTATATATACTTGGGCTATTTTGCAATTATTTATTTTTCCACTTCTAAGCCCAATAAAATCTTATTTTATAAAGGGACCCCACAATTTAATATGCTACCCTTTGAATAATCAATATTATTCAAGGGCCCATGTAAACTAAACTAGTTTACATTAACAACCCATAAATTTACCCTTTTTACCCTTTAACTATTAAAAGGTTATTTTTGTTCATCTCATTAATCTTAACACTTTAAGATATAATAATTAAATATAATTAATTATTGCTTGACCATTTTAACCCTTAAAATGTCACAAATTGTTTCTATGTAACTATTACTATAGAAATCCCGTTATTACCCTCGGAAGGTGCTAGCCCTCTTCGGATAATCATTTCTCTCTCATCATTCTCTAACTTCTCAAGGCTATTGGTGTGACCATGTAGGTCCACCGTGGATTAGCCGTGAGCCGCTCGGATGAATCGGAAACCCGTCCAGAGGCCCAACGACTATGGTAAACATCTAGCAATGTGCCATAGTCCCTAAACCACGATGAAGAAATACTTCATCGAACCCATTTCATATCATACGTACCATGCAGGTAAAGTCCCTCCATTGAGATATCCTAATCGAGTATGGATTCATGGAACGTCAAAATCCTAAACTCGATCTTCTACCGAATTGTCGATCAATATGTCCGGAACTTGTCATCACAAACTTACTTTTGTATGACTAATAATAGACTCTGGCCAGAGATTCAGTTTTCCGACATTTATCGATGTTCGTCTAGGAACTCGAATCCGAATGGAGTCAGCGGTACTCCCGATCCTATATTTCCGAGTCAATGGATCCCCTCTTGACCATCGTTCGTTTCCGCATATGAATAACGCATGACCAAATAGGCTTTATTGTACGAAACATGATTAGTCTCGTACTTATACACCGTATGAACCATATGCATCCATATCGGATCCGACTACAATGTCTCAGGTCAAAGGACTACATCGTGTACTGATATAACCAAACGATAAATCATTGACTACATGCTTTTCCAAGTGATTTGTCGTTATTCGGTCACGTTGGAAAAACAGTTCACCAACCGTTAATCCATACCAATGCCCTAGTGACATGACTATCATCGTCATCCGTACTTATATCAACTCATGATATCTTTCAAAGCATCCGGTATGCCCTCTTGTACAATATAGTTGCCCAAATTTATATTGCTTCCATGAGGGAACCTTTTTCGATAATTCATTTACCTATTAAATGGATCATCTGGACAATTCATATACATACTTTATTTTAAATGCATGACTGAATAAAGGAAGCAATTTACATATATGAATTGAAGAACTCTTTCTTCTATTATTTATGATATATATAGATACAAGACAAAATACTCTGAAACCGACAACACGAATGGTTTCTAGGGCATACACTAATATACACTAACAAACTCCCACTTGCACTAAAGCCATTCGATGTTGTATCTCATACCCATCTTCTCAAGATGATGGTCCAATTGCTTCATGTCATCGCCTTAGTCGGTGGATCATACATTTTACTGAAGGAGTCTTGAGAATCAAAATCTCTCCGGCTCCAACGAATTCTCTCAAAATGTGATACTTACGTTTGAATGTGTTTGGATTTTTGGTGTGCCCTTGGTTCCTTTGCCTGTGCAATAGCTCCAGTATTGTCACAGAACATGCTTATCGGGTAAGCCATGTTCGGAACCACACCAAGTTCAATTACGAACTTTCGCATCCAAACAGCCTCCTTCACCCGCTTCCAAGAAGAATGTATTCACTTCAGATGGAGTCAGCTGTGGTTGTTTGTTTGGAACTTTTCCAACTAACAGCACCTCCATTACATATAAAAATGTACCCCGATGTAGACTTTCTATCATCAATATCTGATTGGAAATCGAATCGAGTATCCTTGAATGTTTAACTCGGAACATCCATAACTTAGAACTAGATCCTTAGTTCTTCTCAAGTACTTAAGGATTGATTTTACAACCGACCAATGTTTCTCCCCGGGTTTGGTTTGGTGATATCTGCTCGTAACACTTACAGCATAAGCTATATCAGGGTCTTGTACATAGCATTGCGTACATTAAGCTACCTACGGCAGACGCATAAGGCACATTACGCATCCGCTGTCGCTCTTCATCGGTCTTTGGACCCATCTCTTTAGAAAGATGAAGACCATGAGTGAAGGGCAAAAGACCTCTCTTAGAGTTCTCCATGCTAAATCTTTTTAGCATTTTCTCTATGTACAATTTTTGGGATAATCCAATTACCCTTTTCATTCTATCTCTATAGACACGAATGCCAAGGACATATGTCGCTTCTCCTAAGTCTTTCATCGAGAAGGTTTTGGACAACCAAACCTTAACCTCTGTCATCATGCCTATATCATTTCCCATCAAAAGTATGTCATCTACATATAATATGAGAAACGTGATGGCATGATCTTTAACCCATTTGTATACACAGGGCTCATCCGGATTCTTGACAAAACCAAACGATTTGATTATGTCGTCAAATCGAATGTTCCAGCTTCTTGAAGCTTGCTTCAATCCATAAATGGATCGATGCAATTTGCATACCTTATGTCTTTCAGCAGAGGATACAAAACCTATCGGTTGTTCCATATAGATGTTTTCCTCAATAAAACCATTGAGGAAAGGCTGTTTTGACATCCATCGCCAAATTTCATAATCATGGTATCTTTGCGATGGCTAGCATTATACGGATGGATTTAATCATAGCTACGGGCGAGAAAGTTTCCTCATAATTCCAATCCTTGTTTCTGAGTATAACCTTTCGCCACCAATCGAGCTTTGAAGGTCTCTACCTCCCCATCCTTGCCAACTTTTCTCTTGTAGACCCATTTACAACCTATAGGAACTATTCCCTCAGGTGGATCCAGCGACCATACTTGATTGGCATGCATTGATTCTATCTCGAATCCATCGCTTCCGACCATTTTCCTGAATCTCTATCCAGTATTGCTTCTTCGTAGCTTCTAGGATCATCACCATGATCATCTACTCCCACTAAGTAAGATTCAAAATCTTGCTCATGTAGGAACCCATATCTCTCTGGAGGTTTCGACATTCTAGAAGACTTTAAATCTTTGGAACCATAGTATACGATACTAAGGTTCGGCTGAGTGGAGCGTTCCATCTTCAACAATCTCGGTTCTTGGCTCTTGAACTCTTCCTTGAGTTCAATATTTCTTCCAACGCCGCCTTCCTCCAAGAACTCGTTCTCGAGAAAGCGCATTTCTACTAATCCAAACTCTTTGATCACTTGGGAAGTAAAAGCAATATCTTAAACTATCTTTAGGATATCCAATGAACCGAACCCTTCTCGGATTTAACATCCACTTATCGATTTAACCAATTTAACATAAGTGGGCAGCCCCAAATCTTCATATAATTCAGACTTGGGACGTTTTCCATACCATATCTCATACGGTGTTTTACGGGACAGTTTTAGACGGGACCCTATTAAGGATGTGCAGTGATGGAGAGCGTACCCCAGAGACATTGGTAAGTCTGTAAAACTCACCATCGATCGTACCATATCCAATAAGGTACGATTTCTCCTTTGACACTCCATTAAGGTGGGGTGTATAAGGAGGAGTCAATTGTGAGATGATTCCATTTTCTTTTAAGAACTCTTGAAACTCGTACTCAAGTATTCACCCCCACGATCCGATCGTAGTATTTTAATACTCTTTCCAGTTTGATTTTCTACTTCATTCTTGAATTCTCTGAATTTTTCAAAGGATTCAGATTTGCATTTCATTAAATACAAATACCCATATCGTGACATATCATCTGTAAAGGTAGTGAAATATTCAAATCCCCCTAGCTAAAGTACTAAATGGTCCACACACATCTGTATGTATGAGTTCTAAAAGTTCTTTAGCTCGCTCTCCTTTACTCTTAAAGGGAGACTTGGTCATCTTTCCTTGGAGACATGATTCACAGGGTTGGATAGGGTTCGAACCCAATGAGTTTAGGATCCCACTTTCTCCAAGTGTATTAATCTTCTCTCTCCTATATGACCCAATCTATGATGCCATAGAATTTTAGGATTTGATTCAGATCGAGTTCTTTTTATTAGAAATGGTATTGATTGAAGCATAGTCATTCAATTCTAAGACATACAAACCATTTGTATTCACACTTTACCAACTAAAACATTTCCAAAATGTATTGAACATTCATTTCCATTAAACAATACATAATAACCTGCCTTACACAAAGCAGAAATAGAAATGATGTTTCTTGTGGCCTTTTCAAAGTACAATACTTTAAACAAATTCAAAACATGTCCCTGAAGGCGTCTTAGTGAGCAAGTCCCCATGGCCTCTACCGCAACTCGTGCCCCATTTGCCATCATCAAAATGATCTCACCCTTTGTCACCTCGAACTATTCTCAAGTACCCGCAAAGACATACAAACATGAGATGTTCTTCTTGAATCTAATATCCAGGGGAATGACTATCTGAATTAACACTTAATTCATATTCAATCATAAGACATTGGTTCATACCGCTTTTCCTTTGCCTTTCTTCGATCGCTCGTATTGAGGACAGTTCCTCTTCCAAAGTCCATCTTTTCCACAGGTGGAAACATTTTCCTTTTGCATCGGCCTTTTCTCTGCCTTTGCCGGCTTCTTGAAGCTCTTATTCTTGGGTCCAACTTTTGGACCTCTCTTTGGTAGCACTTTGGGCTTTTTATTGGCCCCTGCTAGTGGAGGCGGCAAAAACATCCTCATTTCCCTTCCTTTCACATTCCATCTGTGAAATTCTTTAAGCTCATTTAGCGTTCGAGAGGTTTCTCTCAATCCTATTGAGATTGTAGTTAGTTATAAACGGTTTATAACTTGGAGGAAGGGATTGTAGAATCAAATTCACTTTGAGGCGCTGGCATGACCACCCCATATCCATCCGGTCGATCTAATCCATTGATCATTTTAAAAGTATGATCATTGGAGGTTCCCCTTCCCTCAACTTCATGCTAAAGAGGGATGCACACAATTCATACTCAACCACTCTTGGATTTTCGCTATACAACTCTTGTAGAGCTATGAGGATATCATAAGCATTTGAAACCTCTTCATGCTTAGTTTGAAGTTCTCTATTCATGGAGGCTAACATGTAATTTTTAGCCCTCCTACTATCCTCTCTCCACTTTTCAAGAGCATCAAGCTCAGCTTGTGGAGCATCCGGTCCAATATCAAGTGGAAGAGGTGCTTCTAGGACATAAGCAATTCTTTCAAAATCTAGAACAATTCTAAGATTTCTTAGCCAATCTTTTAGGTTGGGTCCGGTTAACATGTTATTGTCCATTATCCTTAGGAGAACATTGTTGGCCATTTTTCGATTATTTATCACAAAGATGAAAGCGCAAAGAAAAGTAATTTTATTAGTGTCTTGTAATCTTTTAAACCTTTTAATGCATAATCAAATTAGCTCCCACTATTTTATTCGAGTCCTACACTCCCTTAAATAGGATCCGGAAATTTTCGTTGGATTAAATTTCTTAGTGGGGAATCAATTTCTTATCAAATTCAATTAACCTCACATAATAGAATTCTTGGTTAATTAAGTCTAATAAGTAGGAAACTCTTTTCCTTTTATATCACTATATAAGGATTTGATTCATATTCCTTGTCCTAGCTTCGGATACCTCACATAATAGAATTCTTGGTACCCTAGGCTAGTTAAATCCGAACCATTGTGCTTTCTTAGGATGGCATTTTCATCATGTCCTCACATAATAGAATTCTTGGTCAAGGTGAAAATATCCATCCAGAACAAGATCAACTTAATTCTATGATATAAAGATTGTATCCCTCACATAATAGAAATCTTGGGATATTAAAATTTATATCAAAGAATTTAGTTATCCCACAATGGGAGACTTAGATTTAATAATTTTAAATTGGGGAGATTTAGGTTTAACCTTTAGTTAATTCATTTTAGCATGCCATGTTTAATTAACAATTCATACATATCACATATATGCATAAATTAAAGCATGTGGGTTGACCATGGGGCTTTTCGAAAATACATCCTAAAGGCAAACTATTTACCCTAATACTATATCTTCGATTGGATCGTCATCCGGATGCTCTTTGGTTCTCGTCTAGCCGATTCCATTACATATTGGATCTTAGGCACGCAGGCCCGATTAAAATAAATAAATAAAATTTAATTATTACAAGTCATTTAATAAAAGAATATTACAAATACTTTTGAATATTTTGAAAACCAAATGGCGCCCATGATCAACCCTCTAATCTAATATTCATTCATCACATAAATAAATATTAAACATTCATACCAAATATAATAAACAATTATTTAAAGGCATGAATATAAATATATAAATATATCTCATATATTAATAGATATTATATATATATTCATGTGGTAATTTAATTATAACTTTGGGCCATGCAACAATTACACATTTTATAGGAATCATTACACAAACACTTTTGTCATATTCCACCCAAAGATATACTATTTAATTGTTAGCATCATTTCAATACTTTTCACAAAAAGTCATGCATGGCATAGATAAGTGGGTTTTATTACTCCAAGAGTAATCATTCTATGACACAAGTTACTTTTAACTAAAGTAATACTTTTTTATGACATATTTATCTTTTCAAAGACAATCATGCCATCTTGCATCATCATTTTTGAAACCATTCAAACAACCAAATTATTACATTTCAAAAATATAATAATTTATGCCATGCAATGATGCATTATAAGATAATTTAATCAAATTAAACATCCTACATTAAATTTATCCACAATCATATATAATATCATAATTCATCATATGAATGAATAATCCATAACTTTATGCTAACATCAAATTCCACCACTAAACACTTGCAACATTTGCATACACTTCATGCAAAAATATACTTTAATCAAATTAAAGATAACACATTTAGCATGTCAAAGCATAAACCATTTAATCAAAGTAATGGAAATGAACATGCATGAACATTTTTCTAAATGAATCATCATGCAACATTTCCTAAAAAATCATTCATCAATACATGAATGAAATGACATTTTTATGGCAAAACTAGTCATGGCCGAAAATGACATATATGCATGCATGTAGTTTTCATCACATTTCATGCAATAATCATCATCCAAACATGCTTTAAATCATATTCTAACATACCCAAACATATTAGAGCAAGAAGAAAAACATGTTTTCCAAAGATCAAGAGATGGCCGAGATATACACATGCATCAAACATGCTTATTACATCAAACAACTCATCCAATACTAAGGCATGCTCATTATAACCATTATCATCATTCAAACATATAAGAATGAGAAGAAGAATGAACATATACCTCTGATCTATGTATGGCCGAGACATGCATGTAAAGATCTACTATGAAAAAAACATTTTTGAACCATATCACTAACATGCAAACTCAACCAAGTTTGATGAACATATGAACACATGGAAAATGCCATTTTAGCTTATAAATTCGACATGCAAGGAGCTTTTAGCTCTGATACCATTTGAAAGATTCAGCATGCATGAAGAGTGGTGGAGATGGAGAATGAAAGCATGAAAGCATGGATTAAAAAAAACGGTTTACATGCAAAGCTTGGATATGAGATTATACCTACTCCTTTGCTTTGGATTGATGAAGATTAGCTTCAAAAGGATGAAACCTCCACACTTTAACACCACCTTGAGAGGATTAGAGAGTGGCCTTGGCTAGGGAGAGAGAGTTTTTAGTTTGTGTTTGAGTGAACAAGTGAATAATGAACAAAAATGCAACCTTTTGCACTTATATATACTTGGGCTATTTTGCAATTATTTATTTTTTCACTTCCAAGCCCAATAAAATCTTATTTTATAAAGGGACCCCACAATTTAATATGCTACCCTTTGAATAATCAATATTATTCAAGGGCCCATGTAAACTAAACTAGTTTACATTAACAACCCATAAATTTACCCTTTTTACCCTTTAACTATTAAAAGGTTATTTTTGTTCATCTCATTAATCTTAACACTTTAAGATATAATAATTAAATATAATTAATTATTGCTTGACCATTTTAACCCTTAAAATGTCACAAATTGTTTCTATGTAACTATTACTATAGAAATCCCGTTATTACCCTCGGAAGGTGCTAGCCCTCTTCGGATAATCATTTCTCTCTCTCATCATTCTCTAACTTCTCAAGGCTATTGGTGTGACCATGTAGGTCCACCGTGGATTAGCCGTGAGCCTGGCTCGGATGAATCGGAAACCCTCCCGTCAGAGGCCCAACGACTATGGTAAACATCTAGCAATGTGCCATAGTCCCTAAACCACGATGAAGAAATACTTCATCGAACCCATTTCATATCATACGTACCATGCAGGTAAAGTCCCTCCATTGAGATATCCTAATCGAGTATGGATTCATGGAACGTCAAAATCCTAAACTCGATCTTCTACCGAATTGTCGATCAATATGTCCGGAACTTGTCATCACAAACTTACTTTTGTATGACTAATAATAGACTCTGGCCCGAGATTTAGTTTTCCGACATTTATCGATGTTCGTCTAGGAACTCGAATCCGAATGGAGTCAGCGGTACTCCCGATCCTATATTTCCGAGTCAATGGATCCCCTCTTGACCATCGTTCGTTTCCGCATATGAATAACGCATGACCAAATAGGCTTTATTGTACGAAACATGATTAGTCTCGTACTTATACACCGTATGAACCATATGCATCCATATCGAATCCGACTACAATGTCTCGAGTCAAAGGACTACATCGTATCGATATAACCAAACGATAAATCATTGACTACATGCTTTTCCAAGTGATTTGTCGTTATTCGGTCACGCTCCCCCGGGGGCAGTTCACCAACCGTTAATCCATACCAATGCCCTAGTGACATGACTATCATCGTCATCCGTACTTATATCAACTCATGATATCTTTCGAAGCATCCGGTATGCCTACTGTATAATATAGTTGCCCAAATTTATATTGCTTCCGCAGGGAACCTTTTTCGATAATTCATTTACCTATTAAATGGATCATCTGGACAATTCATATACATACTTTATTTTAAATGCATGACTGAATAAAGGAAGCAATTTACATATATGAATTGAAGAACTCTTTCTTCTATTATTTATGATATATATAGATACAAGACAAAATACTCTGAAACCGACAACACGAATGGTTTCTAAGGGCATACACTAATATACACTAACAACATCAAGATCATCATCCGAATCATCTTTCACCTCATCATCTACAAAACAATGATCAACTACAAATATTAATAAATGTAAATAATAAAATATACGAAATATTATGTTAACATGTTACAATTGGTCTATTTCATAATAGATTCTATGTAGCAATTATGCATAAGTGAGTTATTTATAGATTGATTAATGTTAAATTATAAATAGTCCACCTAATTACTGATAACATGAACTTGAAATCCCAGATTTTTCACCATTATGAAACTAAAGATAACTAAAACCAGCACTAACTAAACTAAGCCTAACACAACCCTTCTGCTGAAATGAGTTTGCAATTCTATTCAAAATATCAGCAGAACACATTGGTATCTACAACTTCATTGTGTTTCACGTTCCACATTTTCCAAGCAACCAAACAAAGTCTGCGCTCCAAGGACCTATAAATGATCATCTTAATCACAAAACTACAATTAAAGTTCATCTGCTCAAGAATTTCGCTCACTTTCGATTAGTGTCATTTTTTTTTTTTTTTTTCTGTTCATTTCAATCATCACAAACCCATAAAGAGAACACATAAATAAGATCCATTGCTATTCTACTCTTTCCAATTCATTTCCATAACTTTCCTCCACTTTCTAAGTAACCAAACAACAAAATTTAAAACCAAGCACAAACTGAAACATAAAACTATACCAACCACAAAAAAGAAAACCAAGCAAAATTCATTCCAAAAAAAAATTCATTATCACTAAAGTACGAATTTAAAAAAGATCCCATTGGTTTCCAAAACCATCAAAAACTTCTCTTAAACTATGATAATCATCACAAATTCCCCTAAGATCACCCCAAAACTCTTTAAATCTCATCAAATTAACCATAAACCTCTCTCACAAAGGGACCTATTTGTCAATTTTCCAAACCATAAGGGTCCATCAAACTGTACCAAACCAAACATAAGCAACTATGAAAGAAACTCAAACAATTCTTCCTAAAAACTCTTCATTCGAGTAAAAATTCATTCGCTTCCCAAAAAAATTAAAAAAAATTAAAAAAATAATAATCGAAAAGGATTTGTTTTTGAAGAAACTCAGTTTTTGTTTGAACTTCGCTTCGATCTCTCTCAGCCTCTATTTCGCCACGTGACGAAGACGAATCAATATTAATCGAAGAAGACTAAGTGAGGCGTATGACTGATGACGATGCGCGAGATGTCTGGGACGAGAGTGAGACTGTTTTGCCGAACTTCGCTTCTGATCTCTCTCTGAGCCTCTATTTCGTTATCGAAGTGACGAAGTGACGAATATTAATCGAAGAAGACTAATGAGGCGATGACTGATGAGAGACTGATGACGAAATGACGATGCGGCCGCGATCTGAGACTGAGAGATCTGAGATGAGATGTTCAGATGAGAGTGAGACTGTGAGAGGGAAGCGTGACCGTGATTCGTGATGAGTCTGATGACTAATGAGATGCGTGAGATGGAGACGTGAGAGGGAGGCGTGCCTGCGTGAGTGTGAACTGTGACTCTGTGAGAGGGATTCGTGATGACTGTGACTCTGTGAGGGGGAGGCGTCAGGCGTGAGAGGGAGGCGTCAGGCGTGAGTGGGAGGCGTGAAGTCTGTGATAAAAAATTAAAAACTTTTAGGGATTCATTCAGTTCAAAACAGAACAGAAGTCTTGGCTTATACGGGTGCCCACGGGTTCACCCGTATGACCCGTAATTTATTGCACCGGGTACGGGTACGAGTCACAAAAAAATGGGTTTAATTTATTGAACCCATACCCTATATTTTTTATCCGGGTACGGACCGACCCGCGGGTCCATACCCGTTTTGCCAGGTCTACTTAACCTGTTATTCATTCAAGTCTTTTTACTTTTTTTCCCCCTCAGTTTACCTAACAAATTTTATCAAGCTTAAAATTGAATAATTATTTCTGCATTTTTTCACTAATTATTATTGATAACTGACACATCTCCACTCCTTGTACTCGAAGTCTCAGAGAATGGAGAACGAAGGAGAAAAAGAATCGACGGAAAAACCAGAAGAAGAAGAAGATGATGATGGGCCCCCACCCGGCTGGCAACAACCCATTCCTCCACCAGCGTCTACAGCGCCGCCGCCGCCGCCGTCCGGTCAGGAACCATTTTATTCACTGCAACTTTTCCGTGTTACAATGGATATTTTAATTGGTTATTTTTGTATGATTTTGTTTTTCATTTAAAACCCAAAAGACGATTTTCTTTATTATTCAAAAGCCTTTAGAACCTAGGCATAGTATTCATTTGAGTTTTATTATTCGGTGATTACCTGTTGCTGGAAGTTGCTATTAAGTTTCTGAAATTTTTTAATGTTACCCACTTCGTACCCAACACTTTAGATTGCTTAATGCTAGTAGTAATTTAAATTGTAGCAACCCTTGACTTAGAAGGAATTGAATGAGCGATAATTAAATTACATTTTGTAAGAACATTTTAATGAGATTCATTGAAGAAAAATGTGAAATTTATTAAAGACTTAGTGACATTGTGCAAGAGGAAGCTATATTTGGTTTGAGACCATATGTTGTTAATGTGAAACTCTTCCGCGAAACCCTTGCTTCCAGTAAAGCAGCAATTGGATGACCATTTTATAGAGTAAAATTTTTCCGTTTGGCGTTATTGTTGCCAACAGAACTACTGATCACCTGTGTGTCAGTTTAAGTGTTATATGTTAGCCAAAATGCAGCAAGAAATGCTACCACATGTGCCTAACCTAAAACTTTATTCGTTAGGGTTTTAATGAATCAATATCTCTTACTATTGAATGTTTGTGCTAGATGCAAGCTTAGTCTCACAGTATCAGTTTGTTTGTTAAAGGTCTTCTGGCTGTGCATTTTATTATTTTATTGCAGAAATGGCTCAAATGGTTTGTGGTTCTTGCCGGCGTTTGCTTACACATCCACAAGGGGCTAAACATGTGAAATGTTCATGTTGTCAGACAATTAACTTTGTGCTAGAAGGTTCTTCCCTTCTCTTCCACATGTGACATGTAATTAAACTGATAATTAGTTTCCGTTATGATCAACTGTTCATATATTAACTGTTACTATGTGATTTGATCATTGATAAAGATGATCTGAGGATTCCAAGTTTTTCGTAGATTCATCTTTGTATCTCTTCCCTCCAAGCATTTTACCAAACCCTCAAATATTTTGAGCATGCCAACTACCTAGTGTATGAAGAGCACTTACTACAGATTTATATCTGACAAATTACGGATTTTAGCCTATAACTTTTATTACTGCTAAATCAATACCCATTGTTTACCTGGCCCATAGACATTAATACTTGTCACAGAGCTTAGATACGTTTGTTCCACAAGACCCATGTTTATATCCTCTCAAGAGGAACTGAAGTCATCAAATTTTGGATGTACATGAGCTATATATTTACATTCTTTCATCTGACTCCTATGGCTCCCCAACTCTCCTCATTCTTTTTGAGTTGTGCTTCGAGGCTAATCTCTTTAGTAATGCATTAATTAATTCCACACCTCACCTTTGGGACACTTGCTAGTTGCTACCTTAGATGAGAAGAACCTTGTATTACCCAATTCTGTGATCTCCACATAAGGGTGCAGTTTAAAAACATGGGCACCATTGAGTTGAATTAAAGCTTATGATCAATAAAATCTTAATATTCTATTGTAGAATACAATCTCACAACTGAATGGACATTTATTTCCTTGTCAGATATTGATGGTGAGCATATTGTCAATGTGGCTGAAATTTGTATTCTGCTTTGTAATCTTATCTGAGTAAGATGTTTAAACTTATAAGTCTTTCTTTCTTTTTCAGCACACCAGGTTGGGCAAGTTAAGTGTGCAAGTTGTGCAGCGTTGTTGATGTATCCGTATGGAGCTCCACTGGTTAGGTGTTCCTCTTGTCATGTTGTTACTGAAATTGGGGTATGTGAACTGTTTACTTATTTTTGTGTATAATTGTGGATTACTCTGCGTTCTATAATTTTAATCTTATTTGTCTAGCAACTAGACAAACTTGCCAAGTTTACTAGACAAACAGGCTATTCATGGCACCTCAATTAGAAGTAAGAGCTGGTGGCATATAAATGTGAGACGGTTGCAGCCACCAGCAGAGCACAAGTATCCTAACTCATTCAATTTGGGAGAGGCTCTTGTTCTACATTGTAAAATTATTTCAAAGATAACTTACACATTTAGTGAACAGACTATGGTGATATGTTGAGTGTGCTTGGGAATGCTGATGCTTTACTTCAACAATTGTCAAAGTTGTTCTAAATTTGCTCTATGTTTATTTGAATAATTGAGAGAATGTAATATGTCTCATATCTAAAAATGTGTTTAAGGTATAAATATAGAAGATGAAATGCTCTAGTTATTCTTCTTACACGGTACTTTTGTACAAAAACATTTTGAAACAAAATACTTTGATCTCTTTGGATAATTATGTTATCACAAACTCTTCTTTATCTATTTACAGACTGGATTGTTATTCATAGTGTTTTATGTAACTAAATTACAAACTCCATGTAAATGTTGTTTATGCAGGATCAAAACAGGCGCCCCCCTTGGTCTGTACAACAGGGTCCAACCAACCCCTCCCAGCAAGGTCCGCTGAACCAGTAAGACTCTTCTTGATACCATACTGAAAACGGTTTATTCTCAGAATGTGAAGTTCTTGCACATCAATGTACAGAAATATTATTGCCAAAAGTAACTTTGTGATGTTTTTCATGTGTTTCACAAGTTTGATTGTTTTTTAATGAATTTTCTTTCTTTGTTAGTTGTGATGTATCAAGAACTGACCAACCATTCCGCTGCCCATGTGATGATTATCATGACCAATCATACACATTTCGTGTATAATCATACCTTATCGTTCATTGACTTGGAAGATTTTGGAAAAAACATGCAATTCATAATTATATTTAACAAGAGTTGAATCGTGTATAATCATATCTGCAACTCATGGAGAAAACAAAACATGTGTGAAAAACTTAAAAAAAAATAAAAAAGTATTCGGGAAGTTTCTCTAAGAGGCCAATTATAGAAAGAGTTGGCGTTAAGAAAAATGTGCATTGGTTTCCGAGTAAGAACATGCTTTTATTTTATGCTTGAAATTTGATTTTGCTGAAATATTTTTTTCCTTGTTTCCAAATGAGAGAGAGGATACCGTATAGTATTTGTCTTGTAGTTATAACTACTAACGACTTGAAACAATAAAAACGTTTCTGTAACATACCCAAGTTTTCTTTCTTCAGTCTTCACATGAGTTTCAAGCAAGTAGAGAGAGAGAGTTTTGAAAATGATACCTTGGATTTTGAGAAAAAGGCACACCTTGAAAGTGAACCATAATAGCAGAAAGAGGAATGAAATGCTTTGTCCGTACTTCATGTATCCTAGAGCAAATGCATCGAAGTATCTCAGAGACAATATACTATAATCTTCTTTCTTAAAGATTAAAAAAAAATTATGAGTTGGATGTCTTCAGCGCTCAATTGGTGAAGTAGATATTCAATCATCAGGCGGGAAGTCCTCGTCTGAGGCATCGTCAAGAAATGAACCGAGAGTTTTCCGCAAAAGGCTGAAAGTTTTGTCATCCTGTTTTCCAAAAAGCAAAATCTAGCTTACAGTTATTTACATGAGAATAAACGAACCAGCAATATATTAACTTAATGCTCATTGTTATTTACCTGCTTCTTCTTTTTCAACGACTCCTCCAATTTAGCAATTTTGTCAGCGCAATATTTCTCTTTTTCCGATATTAAACTCTTCTCTTTCTTCCCTGATTTCAATCACCCAAATGTTGGTGGAAATTTTATTTCATTAAGAATAAAGGAAGAGATTCGTCTTTCTTACTCAGTTGTTCATAGCGCGTGAACAGCCTTTCCTTGTCTTCCTCAAATTTGGAAATAGTATCTGTCGAAAAGCACAAGTCAGGACTGAACTCATGTCAAATGCGATCAAACAAAAATCAGCCGCAAAAAAAGGTGACTGTGGATGCTGAGTACTTGATTCTCCTCGTGGCTTCACGAAAACTGAAGCCAGAAACTCAAGTTGCTATGTACCATAGTGCTTACTAGACAGTACTAAATATATGGTTAGTGAGGAAGACTTGGTGTATTTGACTCACAAAATGGTCCTAAAAGTTGACAAATCAGATTGCTTTCACAAATAGATAGAATCATTTCTTGAGAAATTTTAAACTTTTAATGAAAATAACAAAAGCAGATAAAGAAGAAAAGCATGTAAACTGTTTCTAGAGTTTAAATCCTTCTTTATGGGTACAAATAAGACCAAAAAGCTTCAAATAATCTAGCAGCCAGTACCTTTTAAGACCTGGAGGTGGGCATCTCTTTCCTTGCAGAATTTCTCATAAACCTCTTGAAACTTTGCAGTCTGATGCTTTAAGCGACTCTCGCACTGCAAAATTGCAACCACATAACTTAACCAAACAAAACTATTCGTTAACACTTAACCAGAGAGAAATGCTAAATCTAAAAACCATCTCCTGCAATCTTGTAACAAGCTTCTTTGTTCACCACAGACCTCTTTGGAGTTCTTGGAAAGTGCCTTAGCAAAACCTTGTCTACAATGAAAAATACAAGAACTTTTAAACAGCATACTTCGCGCACAAATAAGAATTAGATGTTTAATCTACTCATCAGATTTACCTATCCTTCTCAAGTTTTGACTTCAATTCATCAATCTTAGACCTGACTTCAGCGGCCACACTGAAACCCAAAGCAATTAAAAGTCACAATAATTGGAAGATTTGATACATGAGGAGCAAGAGTTCAACATATATGACGCGATAATGAAAACAAATCCATTCATCCAACACAATTTTTTGTCGTACTAAAGAATGAAATTTAGGTACCTTTTCAAGTCTCTTTAAAAGTGGTTTATAAGTCAAACCAAATTTTACAATAACTTGAAAGTACCTTCAGTACAAATGCCTATAATTTCAGAACTTATATCAAGTAATTTTAATACTAGAATACATCTTTATCAATTTCAGACCAAATCTGTCAACTAAATAACAACGACTTTAACCATATGGAAAGCAATCCTAATCACTTGGTTAAGAGAATCAAATTAATTAGTTTCATAATCAAATCATGTGAAAAGCATCGATGATCATTAAACAATCAGGTGTTGTGAAATAAATTTCTATCTCAGGAAATTGATTGGATAAAGTAGAGATCGAGATGTCATAAACAGAATTTTTGAAGATGAAACTAATTTACTATTCACATACAATTTCTAAAATTACCTAGAAATTGTTTCTTCTTTCTTCTTTCGATCGTCATTTTGCGCTTTCTCTTTTATCAGCTGAAGTGCCGACATTATGCCTTTCAAGTCACTGCAATTTCATCAACAGTTCAGAATTGCAAACCGTCATCACTGACACGCTAATTTTAATACCTTACCAGAGACAGACCTGGAGACATCGAGATCAAAATCGTCGACGTCCACGACTCGGTGATTCGAATCCGACTTCGTGAGTACTGAGGCTGAGCCTCGTTTTCGGGAGATCGATTTCGCTGCGGACATTTTTGGTGGTTTCTTTAAATTCAAGCGCCAGAGATAGTGACAAATGAGGATCAAAATGGCGAGAAGCTTGATAAAGGGTATAGATTTGTGGCGCGAGTTTAGAAAAAGATTTAGTTCAAACTTTTAAATTATGTATTTTTATTATTTTCGTTTCGTTTATTTTTTAAAACCTTTTCTGAAAAAAAACCGAAAATACAAGTAAAGTTCAAATTAAAGAAAACTGTTACGCCTATGACTCTTTTTATAAACTTTCTCTCACAATCTCGATGTGTATGCTTACGAATTGATCGGAATTGCATAATGATGCATTCAGATCGCGCGCGATAAATTACAACTAATCAATTGCGAGTTGTCATGTCAAAAGTTATGAGAGAAAATTTATAAAAAAATGTTATAGGTATAGCATTACTTCAAATTAAAACTATCCTTATCCATATAGCCACAAGCCTTGTCACGTACTCAATTTAAAAAAAAAAAAGAGTTAACAATTTTTTTCCACCCAAAAAATGACTTAATGACACTTTCTCACTCATAAACTTTTAAAATATTATTTTACTGTCTAAATTTATATTTTGATGACGAGCAGAAAGCAAACACGTTCCAAGCTGTTGGGGCTTTTGGGGAGGCTGATAAGTTTTTTGGTGGTGGAAAATTAGATTTTGGTGATTAAGATTGATCGAAATTTGACTTGGAATTGGCGGTTGCGCAAACCTAATCACTTGATTGCCGGCGATTAGTGGGGTTAGCAGGAGTAGGGTTTAAAAGATTATGGTGAGTGATGATCAAAGAAGAGAATGGTGATAGTTTGGGGTCGTAACGATACCGATATAAAAAAGGGAATATAAATTTGGATAGTAAGTAGTATTTTAAAAGTCTATGGGTGGAAAAATGTCATTAAACCATTATTTGGGTAAAAAAAAATTTATCGAATGTATCCGAGTCAATTTACACATATTTCAACCAATCTCTCGGAACCTTGGAATTACTGATTAAATAAAAACTCTAGTGATTACCTTTATTAATAAATAAAAAATGACTTAAACTTAAGACTTTTTGAGTAATACACCTAATACTTTTTATCAAATTACTCAATCATCCCGTGATAGTTCACAATAAATTTTATTTTATAACTTCTGGAAAGTAAGTTTATTTTAGAGAGTTATGGGCGTCTAATGATAGTGTTGCTAGAATGTGAGTGAAAGTGTTTCCGGCTACACTATAATAACGTCAATGAGGCGAGGGGCATGACGATGAATGTGACGAAAACAACAATGAAATGTGATGCTCCACGTAATATGAAATCCCTTATCTTTGATCTATAAAGTGTGGAGTGTTTGGAAGATCTTCCACTCTTTTCATTTAACACGTTCATAAAAATAAATAAATAAATAACTAATTTAACCAATTTAATTCAATTCAATCACGTGATTATCATATGGAAGTGTCACATTCTAGAGATTTTTCATTTAAAATTCCTTTGGTAATTTATTTAAACAGTCAAATATGTTATCTTTGCATGTTTTAATCAATTTTTTTAATTATTTATTAAAATTGGAAAAAAAATTCATCCCTTTTAGATTTTATCAATTTGTTGTTAAGAACATATATGAAAAGACTATTTTACTTTTATTTTAATCCTTTTAAGTAAAATAACAGTTTAGTGTGTACAGTGACAAAAGAAAATTTCTAACACCACTTGATAACAACTATAATACAGTACACTAAAAACAATATGAAATACATCTTTATTGGATATAATTCATATACTAAGTTTATTTAATATGTACATAATATTAACATTACTATATTAATTAGTATTTACAACATGTAATATACTAAATAATTAATATTTAACATAACATATTTATTTTAATAATCTATTTCGCATAAACTTAATAATTTTTTAAATTTTAGTTAAAGTACGTGTAAACCAATATGAATATTTCATTATATTAAAAAAAAAAAAGTAATCTTTTTTATACTATAAAACACACATTACAAGCATAATTTAATGATTTTTTTATTTATATTATTATAACGTATTATAAAAAAAATTACATTTTTAAATAAATAATTTTTTTATTCATCTCATAAAATAAAATAAAGTATGTGTGTTTATATCATGAGTTAAAAGAGAAATTGGCGATATTTTGTAACAGAAATTGTTTTTGGCATGGGTCCTATTACAGTATTATGCTTCTACTCAATAAGCTTTTTGAAGAACAAAAATACTACAGATACCGAATATTGGTACCAAAATTTTACACCGATCTATGTAGTATCTGACTTAGACGTGCCATGTAGGATACAACAAAGATATTCAGTGAATAAACAATCGTCCAACAATTGTGGACGTCCGTTCATATCTTATGGACGATCGTTCATCATAAATGGACAAGAGTTAATAAAATATCAATGGACTCCCGTCCATATATTATAGACGGGATGGGTCTCGGGTTGACCAGTTTAACTGCTTCTAGGTCCCGGGTTGACTCGTTGACAAAAAATTTTAAAATTCAGCAAATATACCCCTAAAAATTACGTTAAGTCCCCTATGAGTTTGAAATTTATCAAACACACCCCAACTGCAAATCGACCGGCAACTGATTAGCGGCGGCGACACCCCAGATGCAACCCCAATCGTCCCTTGAGCCCATTTCCATCAAAATATACCCAAGATCTTCGGCCGATCTCACGCGTCGGCATTCCAGGCCAGATCCCATCGATTCCGGCAACAACAACCCTCCCCATCACCCCAGAATTACTCCCCTTTTCCTCCCGACCAAAACCCACCTCACCCCACCCCCGTTAACCTCATCAATGGCCGGAAAAATCTCATCGTTGCCGCTGCTAGTTTTGTTCAATTTTCGGTCGATTTACTCACCGGAAATCAACTCTTTCACCACCATTACATTCACCGGAAATTGCTCTTCAAAAGCCCCAGCATTCCGACAATTAATTGTTCATCGATCATCACCGGAAATCCTAGGGTATTGGGTGAATAGGAAAAAATTAAACCCAGCTCGTTGAAGCTTCCAGGTCCCGGTTGAACCGGTTTAATCGGCCAGGACGGGTCGGGTTTTAAAACATTGACTGTTCATATAATTTTAAAGCACAAAGTATGGATGCTAGTACATCTTAAATAAATTTTTTTTTTTTAATTTACAATTTCTTTTTCATTTATAAAAACCTATAGCCTGGATAAGAAGCTTCTACAAATAAGCGTCAAAAATTTTAGATAAAATATTTATTTTTAAAGTACAAAATTTTTAGATGAAATAAAGGAAAAAAAAAAAAACTTTGATTTTAAGTACAAAGCATGGACGACAATCCATCTAATGAGGATGGTCGTCCATATACAATGGACGGCCATCCAAATGGGATAGATTGATGTTCATACTCAAATAATTTTTTTTTTTTTTAAATTGACAATTTTTGTTTTCATTTATAAAAAAAAAAAAATGCAAAGTAGGAGAGAAATGAAACATGTTTTGGGAGGCCTAAATGTTTAAACATTCTAATTGAAAATTTTAAAGAATTTTTTTTATTAAACTAGAATTTGGATATAGACGTCCGTTAATTATTTGTTTTTAAACTTTTTTAGATGGGCATTTATCTTATATGAGCGCTCGTCCATAGTAAATGGACATTTGTCTATATTATATAAATAAAAATCAATTAATATTGTTATAGATAATTATTTATTTATAATAAACGATTATTTATAACATATAAATAATCATTCGTGTAAGATAGATAATCGTTCATTCACAAAATTAGCATTTTCCATCTAATGTTATCGCGCCTTAATGGATGTTATGTCGTTCAATAAAAAATTTTAGCATACACATGTGGTGTCGGTAGCATTACTATTTGAAGAATAGTCAACACCAGAGATGACGATTTGCATCGCTTTATCTTCTAGAAGAAAATTTTTTTTAATTTTTTTTTTTTTGTATCATGATAATGCTAACCCACGTCACATCTCCATCCTTGTCACCGCTCACTGATGTGATGAGCCGACGGTTGAAACAATAAGCAACACTTGTTTCTCGTGGTCGTGACCGGTGGGCCAAGCCAACTCAAACCAAACTTTTTCTTTTGACCTCTTTTCTTTTAAATTGCTTTTCAAATCATTTGGGTAACATTATTATGTAATGTAATATAAATCTCTTTTTAACTTTTGAAGAGTATAATTAGATTATGTAATTATGAAACATTATCTACTATTATTATATGAAACACGTTACCATATTTGTATAGATTGATATATTATAGACAGACCCAACCGCCAAAATTAAGAAATTAATAATTAATTTTAGTTAAGGGTACTCACATGGCCTGCACAATTTGTCATGGGTTGAGTGAACATCGACTGATAGGAACCTTCCTTTGGTAGATGATTGGTTTTGATTGGTAGTTTTGTTTTCTTATCAAGGTCGGAACAAATGTGATTGGATGAAAATTGTTAATAAATACAGCGATGGCATTATAATATTAAATCTATGAATGAGGCCTCTTCGTGACTGAAGTAGACAATATACAATTATTAAAGTCATATAATTGATCCTTCCCACACTGTATAGATTATGGACTCTAAAGTCTAATCACGTTAGTTACCATGGACTTTGGGTCGTTCACACTTCACCCTCTAAATTTCACATACGATTAATAATAATGTAGGTTTTGTTTTGTTTTTTTTTGTTTTTTGTTTTTTGTTTTAAATGAATTATATTATTAACCATTATATCAAATAAGCGCTTATTGAGTTAAACCAGTTAATAGATTAAAGTAAAACCAAATTTCAAAAGATAGATTTAATCACACTCGACCAGCTTGTATGTATTTCAATTAATCCTTTAAAATCCTGAAGTTAACGATTGATAAATTTGCACGCACCTTAACTAATTTATCAAAATCTTGAAGTTAACGACCGGTTATACCTTCTAGTGGCCACCTTTATTAACAACCGAGGAGAATCAAATTCAAGACTTTTTAAATAATACATCAAGAGCTTTTATCGTTCCATCCCATCACCTAGAGGTGGTTGATTGATAATTATTTGATTTCAGTTTTTGATATTAGAAAAAGATTGCTCCACTCCTAGTGAGTTGTGAACCATTTGGTTTGAATTATATTAAAAACATAAATAGATAATTTATTAAAAAAAGAAGTTATTAACAAAAAAAAAATCTGAAATTTTTGAAATAATAAAAGTTTTAACTTAAATATGTTATAAGGATTTGCATAGATGTATTTATCATTACAGTAGAATATAGTGACACTCTATATAAGAATAACCTCCATATAGTCATAAAAAATTATGGTACCAACTTGGACCAGTTATAAATAAGAATAAATTTTACATTGTAATAAATTATAATTTTTCTAAATCCTTGCCTTTACATAGTAATAATAATATATATACTACAAAAAAATATGCTATGTTACATTAAAAGTTTAAGATAAAATAAAATATTTATTTAAAGTTATTTGGAACAATGATTTATGCTTTAAAGTTATTACCATAACTTTTATCTTACGGGTACGTAATAAGCTGCCAGCATAGACATCTTTTTATTGAAGCCAAAATATTTCTAACTCTCAAGTATGTTTAGAGTTTCTTGGCATGAAATTTTTGGTATTTCTGTACTATCATCGTCATGATTATCTTCTTCCTCTTCTTGTCTAATTCAAGTAATGATTTCTTCTTCAGTTAAAACCTACACGACTTGTTGCTCATTTGGATGATTGAGGAAGATATATTATTATCCATTTGATTAGGGTAGTAGAGTTGTTGAATTTGATCACTCAATTTTACAGTGACACTTTGATATCCATTTTCGTATTATTATAATGCTACTAAAACAATGAATTGAAATCTTAATACTACTAAAACATGAATTATAAAATAAGAAATCAAAACAATAATTCTTGTAATTACACCTTTATTAAATTATAACCTTCTTATAATAATAAATTTAATTAGTTTCAATATTATAATTATAGAAAAGTTTTACTGTATATAATTAGAAGTCATTAATTTAAATTAATGAAAGATGATAATTTAATTATAAGAAAGATTTAACGAATTTTTTAATTAAAGAGATTCTATAATAAAAATGATAAGTAGTAGATTAATGTTGATAAGCGCAATTAAGTGGTTTCTAAAAACCCAATTGGATGATAGTAGAGAGTGGTCCAATAAGAGAACTAGAGAAGAGCACACGCAGTAGAAGATGCCCGTATCAGATTAAAGCCCAAAACTAAGCACAAACACCACCACCAACTCGAACGGCTTCCTTTTATAAACTCTCTCCTCCACCCGCTTTTCATCACCAAATCACTCTCTCTCTCTCTCTCTGTCTTATTTATTTATTTTTTTTGTTTCTTTTTGCTCTTAAAACTCCTAATATTGTTCAAGCTCGCGCTACTGAAAGGTGCCTCGAAACGCTCCGTTTCCCGTTTTATCAGTTTTGGTTAGGTATGTTGCTCATTTCAATTTAGTTTATTTCTTCGTGGAATCCTGCTTGTTTTATAATTTGATGGTAAAAGCATGGATCTTGTGACTTTGTTTTGTGTCCGTTTCATTTTGTAATTGCTTGAAAACATTATTTGTTTTTAAATGTTAAATAATTTTGCATGTGTGAGGATCCTCTTATTTTTACCTGAAATTTTCCCGAGAACCAAGCAATTGGGAATGTTAGATTATAACTGCAATCTTAGAACATCAAATTCAGTTATTTCGTTAAAATTTTCCGATTTATTTACAGATGTGGTGTTGTTTGTGCTTTTTACGTGACTTTTTCATATAAGTCAATGAGTTTGAGGGATCAGGTTTCTGTCATACTAGTCTCACGTCCCTTAATTAAACGTTGAGATCTGTACCATTACTTTGGTGTTTAAGCGGGACCGATTGATGAAAACACCATCTGATTTTTCTGACTAAAAGGGGAGGATGGCGGTGCACAGGTGTAAATTGGTTGGAGAACTTCAAATTTTTTTAAGCTTGATAATTTTGTGAGTTTGGATTTCTGGGTGTCTTGTAAATATAATTATTCAATGTGAAACCTTGTTTTGCAGAGTAAACAATAGTATTTTTCTCATTTTTTTGGTTTCTTTTTCTGATTAATGGCTAAGCAAATAGTAAATGGTTATATTGGCATCCTGGATAGAGTAGATTTCAGTTTTATGACAACAAATATGTGAAACCACCAGATCAGAGATTTGGAATTCTCATTATGAGTAAATAAAAAGAAAAGAAAATTCTAACTTGACTTTTTTTTTACTCGGATTGATGGCTCTACTTAATTCTGAATTTTTCTTTCTTTCATTTCTTTCATAATTGTTTTAATACTGAGCTTACTTGTGAAAGCTTTTGCTGTTTCAATCTAACCATTTTTAGCTCCTTCATAATCAAAATCTGATTATTATAGTGCACTGAAACTCTAAATGTCATCTGCAAGTCTTGCAGTTCATACTAGACTGTTAAAATCTTAATTTCAGTGTAATATATGGCCTGAAAATTTAATTTAGAGGACAATCCTTGATTCCTAAATCATAAATCATTGGAGGGTCATTGCTTGGAAGCTTCTCATATTGTTTGATAGTATTACTTTCTCTGCTGGATTGTGCATCACCTATATCCTTTTCCATGATATTATTTTGTTCCTATTATTTATTTATTATATCATGTTAGGTGATTTGGCACTGATGTTTCTGAGTTATGTATTCTTCTGGCATCTGTTGGGAAAGTGTGTGAATTGTTATTTTCCCTAATTTTAATTGGACTTTTACCTCTATGCAGTTTAGTTTATATATCTTTGGTGGTTCAACAAAATTTTGGTGCATTAATCTTTTTTGTTTTTAAATGTTACATTTGTTAAAGCTTTTTATAAAGTGGTCTAACATATCCTTATTAGCAGGTCAAAACATTTTAAATTATCTTTTGAAGACCATAAAATTAAGCCATACATGTGACTTCATTGTGATAGAAATAATAAGAATATGAAAATTTTGTATGGAACTATAAATAGAAATGCAGTGAAAAGAAAGGAGAAGGAGAAAGAAGGAAACAAAGTAGTTTCATGTCTTCCACTGCAATGTTATGAGATGATGGAATATGAAAGACACGAATAGTACTCCAAATAAATATTCACTCAAAAGAAAAGAGAAGGAGAAAAACGGCAATAAAGTAGCATGGCATGCATCGTGTGCTGTTTGTACATACATATTTTGATTAAAATAAACGAGTTCAAAGTTTTGGGTCCTTTCAACTTTCTTGTATTGTTTATCCAAATAATGGATGAGATGTGTCAGTTCTTACCTCTTAGTCCCTTGGGTGCAAATTAAGCCAAGCGGTGGGGCCTTTTTGTTTGGTTGATCATGAGTTCCAACAAGCATTATAATTTAGAAACTTTGGGGTTTGTTAGCGTGTAACTTTGTGCTCATTTAGTTGGTTGAGATGCTCTTTTGCATAAGAAGACAACCATTATCTTGTTTCTTGCTGTTCTTTTGTTTTTACCCTCCTTTCTTTCCTAGTAGTTAGGCTGTCTGATTTTGTTGTGTTGCAAGGTAGATGCACATTTTTTGAGTGAATATAGTGTCAAATATTAATAAATTTTTGAGACTAAGTGCTAATAATGTTTCATTTTATTGTTTTCATTTCAGTGCCAAGCAAAATACTTGTAGCTACAGCAACTTGTGCAAACGGATCCATGGCCTTCGAGCAATACTTTGCCCGGGAATGGAAGTCCATTACGGGTGCAGCAACTGGTTCAGACAATTATAATGGTTGCTTTGACTGCAATATCTGCTTGGACTTTGCATATGAGCCAGTGGTCACCTTATGTGGCCATCTCTACTGCTGGCCCTGCATTTACAAGTGGCTCCATGTTCAGAGTGCCTCCCTTTCTTCCGATGAACACCCACAATGCCCAGTATGCAAGGCTGACATATCACACACGCAAATGGTTCCCCTCTATGGTAGGGGTCAATCTCCAACTGAATCTGAGGTTCCAGGCAAGGCAAGCATTCGCAGCACTGCAATCCCCCCTAGACCACCAGCTTGTGGCAACCAAGCTCTTCAATCTCTCACATCAAACTCTGTTCAACAGCTTCCATATCGTAATCCTTACCAAAATCAACACTATAATCCTTATCTGGACAGCAGTTTAGAAGAGGATTCTCCCTCACTTCTTAATCTTGGGGGCTCCGGAATGACTGGATTTCATCATCCAGTAGTCGGTATGTTCGGGGAGATGGTTTACGCAAGGGTTTTCGGAAATTCAGAAAGCTTATACACATATCCCAACTCCAATTACCTAGTTGGTAGTAGTAACCCAAGGTTGAGAAGGCAAGAGATGCAGGCGGACAAGTCACTAAACAGAATTTCAATCTTCCTTTTCTGCTGCTTTCTTCTGTGCCTTGTTGTATTTTGAATATAGTTAAGTAAATTGCCCTCTTCCTTTTTGTATACTTTGTAAAGAGAGTTAAGAGAACCGATGTAAGCTTATTAAAATGTTAGGTTAGATACATTATATATATAAAAGTTAATAATAGAGAAATTTGCTGAAAATCTTGATACCATTTCTGCAATTTGTTTCCAGCAACGAGGAAACAAGATTTTGTTCAAACAGGATTAGGAAAAAGGGAATGTTTGGTGGGACAAATTTGTGGATCTGTTGAGTGTAATTTTGTTCATACAAAAATCAAATACTTATTTTTGTATTGGAAAGTCTGATTATAGTTTGAAAGCTCGACGTCATAGTTGAAAAATCAACCCAATTAGTTATGACTTTCCATTCAAATAATTCTACTGATTCATCTAATTTCCAAACAATGGTTAAATTATCAATTAAAAATATGTAATTGTTGAGTTAATAACTCATATAAAGGATGAAATTTTCACCCTCTCTTATGCAAATAGGGAGTAAATGTTAAATATATACTTTTTTTTTTTTTCCCTGAGTTAAGGATTTTTTGCCGCCCAAATAATGGTTTAATGACATTTCTCACACACAGACTTTTAAAATACTATTTTACTTACCCAAAATTTATATTTCGACAGTGAATAGAGAGCAAACTCGGTCCAGGTTGTTGAGACTTTTGAAAATGGGAGGCTGATGAGTCTTTTGGTGGTGGATGGTTGGGATTGATCGGAATTTAACTTGGGAGTGGTAGCTGTGCAAACCCTAATTGCTCGATTGTCGACGATTGACAGGGTCGACGAGAGTAGGATTTGAGGGGTTTTGGTGAGTGATGACTGAGGAAGAGAATGATGGTGATGTGAGGTCGCAAATATACTGGAATCGAAAACGAAATATAAATTTGGATAATAAAATAGTTTTTCAAAAATTTGTGGGTGGTAAAGTGTCATTAAGCTATTATTTGAGTGGGAAAATGTCGTTTACTCTTTTTTTCTTTAATTCAAAAGAAAAGGAAAAAAGAAATTGTTAAATCATGTCTTGAAAATTGAACTTAGATTTTTGAATTGGATACCCAAAGCCTGACCCCATGAGCGAGAATTCTTGGAAAAATCTTGAGTTAGGAGCGGGGATGGGGAAAATTATACCGCGGAACCAAGAACGGGTTACGGCAGCAAGGGTGGGGAAAGCTGAAAACCCATAAAACCTGACCTCCCCATCCCTAATAAAAATATGTAATTAATTATAATTAATATTACATTTAAAAATAAAGCAAAAAAATAAATATGAGGATTTCGAGTGTCTGACTAGGGGTGCCTATTGCAATCGCCTTTTGGGATACCCCACGCTCGACCTTGCTCCAAGAAATCCAAGGTTGGGGCCTAGCTTGAAGGGACAATATCTTAACAGGGATGGGTTGAAGATGAAGGTCCGTCCTTATCCCTGTCACCAAAACTTGTGAACCTTAATATCATCCATTGTTTTTTTATCAACAAGTTGATTTTTCCCAAAAAAAAAAAAAAAAAAAAACAATCTAATAGAAAATGACAAAAAGATTGAGCCGTAACCATCTAAATGGAATAAGATGAATCAACAAATTGAAATTTAGGTTAAATTAAATCCAAAGCTCAATAAATGGGATTCCATGAATATATACAATGAATTCAATAATAATTCCATAAAGTAACATCTCTCCCTCTCAAATAATATTCATATGTATGAATATCATATCATAAAGAGCAAACGACATGTTCCCACTCGAGGTTTACTGAAATCTCAAGTTCATATCTCTAGTTGCATTTATTTCAGATTCATACCCTTAAACTAACATTGTTTCCTTTATTTTAACAGTTGAAGGGTAAAAGCATCAAAACCCCTTTTCTCTCAACTCACCACCATTGCCGACACCATCGCCACACGTTTTCTGTGGATCCCTGATGAATTTCTCACCCAACCTGGCGAAAATCACCAAACTTCATACCCCATCAACCCTCCACCACTATCACCTCCTCCTCTAGCACCACCTCCAACACCACAAACAATTGCCCCTCCTCCCATCTTCATGCAAGTTGCGCAAGGTTGGAGTGGTAGGGTGGTTGTCGGCAATCAGAAATAAACACAACAACAACACAATCGCTAACAATACTTCAAAAACAACAAACCACACCGATCAAACACCAAAACCCAACGAAAATCGAATGAAAAGGCTGTAAAACCATAACTATCTCGCAACGGAAAGTGCAAGTCATAGGTAGCAAACGACGAGTGGGGAAGGTCAAAGGAAGGATGTGTTTTGAAGAAGGGGGGAAAGAGAGTCGAACGGTGCAAACAAGGTTGATTTTCGGTGTGATAATTGGATAGGATCTAGCCGAGAAAATGCGAAAGTCGCAACGACAAGTGCATGTCGCGGGCAGTAGCAAATGACGAGATGGATTTTGAAGAGGAGAAGAAGCGGAGTGAACGATGCCAAGAGAGTTGATTTTCGGTGTGATAATAGGCCAAAGATCTGGCCAGGAAAATGCAAAAATTGCAACAGCAAGTGCAGGTTGCAGGCAGCAAACGGTGAGTGGGGAGGGTCAAAGGAGGGATGGGTTTTGAAAAAGGGAGGAAAGGGAGTTGAACGGTGCAGAGAAGGTTGATTTTCAGTGTGATAATAGGCCGAGACTTGGCTTGAGAGGCTGTTGCAACGCTTAGGGGCGAAAACCAGGAAGATGAAGGGTGCTACTTTAAGGGCAGCTCGATAATTATAGCCTCTACACCTATGTTAGAACCCAACAATGACTAATGGTGTTACTTTAAGGGTAGAAATCTAGAATAAATGAAACCAGGAGTACCCACTTGCCATTTCACTAAACCTCGAGTGGGAACATGTCGTTTACTCTTATCATAAAATAAAATTATACTCTTGTCATCCCCCTCGTTTGTATGCCCCAATATATGGGAAACAAACGCCTTCCTTCATTCATTTGCATCTCTTGATGTGCTTATTTGACCAACAGAACTTTAGCTTTTTGATAATTAGCTTTAAAGCCAAGTAAATTATGTGTTTTGTTCTTAAAAATTCATGCTAAAGTAGTTCTTGTGGAAATAAAGCTCAAAGTTGAGACATATCTTCTGCACATGTGATTTTGTAATGTTAATTTATTACAAATTTATTTACTTTATTGATTCTTTCATATTTAAAGTTATTCATCACTTGGATGCTAAAATGAAACATTTATATTAAATTTAAGCATACTTTTTCTTTATACGTTTCTTGTCAAATAAATAAAGCACACAAGGGATTTTTTGAATAATATAATAAAAAATTACATCTAATTTCCATGCGGTAGGTTATCTGTAATCAAACGATAACCAAAATTTCTACAATCATTTTGACTTGGACCCTTATATACGTAAACTTTATAAGAGAATAATTATTAAAATAGAGTGGTTCTATAAAGGGAGAACGACTTTTTCCCACCCAAGTTTTGGTGAAATGACACTTTCCCACCTATTAAGTTTCAAAATGACACTTTCCCACCCATCATTATGTTCCGTTAGAAAAATTCGTTCTAAAGAAGGGCAAGATGGTCAAAACAAAGAAACATACTTTTCCACGCCATTCTTTAAAGCTTCCTCTTCTTCTAAACTCCATCTTTTCTTTTTTCTCCTTCTGATTTGTAATTTCATGCTTCTTTGGTGGAGAGACAACCTTCCTTTTTGGGCTAGGTAAGTGAAATCTATGCACATGATTGGATGATCCTCCCTGTGAGTCATCAATAGAATCATTCCACTACAAAAAGCTTCACAATGCAACATAGTTAAAAGTTAGAACATACCAAATATATAGAAAATTGTGGATATTCAGAGCACAAAACACTTTCACAAAACGTAAACATCAACAGAACTTCAAAGTCCTAACAAGATGTCAAAGATAAACTGATGTACTGTCAAAGTAAGTCAAAAAAATGTTTTACAACAACAAAACAAGGAGCAACTATTCTCCAAACTTCATTCACCTACTGGCAGGTCTAACTGATCTGTATTAGTAATCAAACAAGATGGATTTACAAACTGGTTGAAGAAAACTCTGATCCAAAGTAAACAAATAAATACAACATGCTCAGTAACCAAATATATCTAAGACCTTCGACTTCGACACCACCTCATCCAGAGAACACAATACTTCAATGCACCAAGATGCAACAAATCCCTTCTCACCCAGAGCACCGTTAAGAATTCCGTGAAACCTGATCGGAAGTATACAAGTAGCCACCTCACCAAGTAGATTAAGCGGATAGTAACCATTAATTTTTCGTTTCTTCCTCTTTGCTGAGTTCTCATCGTCCTCTTTAGCCAAGACATCGAGTTTACACCGTTTCAAACTCGACATTTGAGATTTAAGTTCCATTTGGTTATCATTCTTGAAACAAAATGATCAAACCAATCACCACATCAATCAAAAACTAGAAGGACTTCGCTTCCTCCCACTCCCTCAAATTCCAAACCTCAAACTAGGGGTGAGCACAAAGAGCGGGTAGAAGCCGGCCAGGCAGGGGTAAGAATGGAAGCCGGAAGGCAGGAACCTACCCGAAGACACTGTGCGGGTAGGTTCCGGAATTCCAATTATTTGGAAGCACTCTGTCTGTTCGGTTCGGTTAGGTTCGGATTACCCGGAGGAACCTGGAACTGTAAAAAGGGTACCCTGTTTAGAACCTGTAGGGGGTACCCTGTTTGGAACCTGTTTGGAACCTGTTTTGGAACCTGTTTGGAACCTGTTTTGGAACCTGTTTTGGAACCTGTTTTGGAACTGTTTTGGAACCTATATTGGAACTGTTTTTGGAACCTGTTTAGAACCTATTTTGGAACCTGGACTATAATGAAATATTTGTGAAATGTAAATAATGGGGGAGTTTCTATTATTTTACATATAAAAAAATTTAAAATAGAAAAAGTTAAATTTTTAGAATAACCTAATTAAATAAATATACGAATACAATTATACTTATTACATATAAATTATACCATATTAAAAGCTTTAATATATTATAATATATTAATATTAAAGTTTTGATCAATTAAGTGAATAATTGGAATTATGATCCAATTAAAAGTGTTTTACATTTTTAATGTTATTAAAAAGAATTATTTTTTGAATAAAATAATATATTTGATTGAGTAATAATATATTTAGTTATTTACTTCAATTATCAAGTTCTAAGTATATCTATAATAAATTAGTAATTAATTAATTATATATGATAAATTGATAAACATTAATAAATTTAATTACTAGTTAAATATCATATTTAATCAATTATAACATTACATTATAGTTAAATGATTACTTAATTAATTATAATTTTATAACATTACTTAATTGATTTATAGTATAATTAATTATAGCATTACATTAATTGATTACCACTTAATTAATTGACTTTATTATAAACATTAGTGTAAACTTAATTAAATGATTAAAAAATTTAATTAATTATAATATTACATTAAAAAATTTATAGTATGATTATTTAATAGTTAATTCACTATAACATTACATTATAGTATGATTATATAATTAATTATAACATGACATAATTAAATAATTACTTAATTGATTATGAGTTATGATATTATGTTTTAAACATTAGTAATTACTAATTTGCTACATAAACATTAGCATAATACTTAATTAAATGATAAGAAATTTAATTAATTATAACATTACCTTATAAACATTTCATTATAAACATTAATTAAACATTACATTATAGTTAAATAATTACTCAATTAAATTATAATATTATTATATTACATTATATATTATGATCACTTATTTAATTATAGCATTACATAGTTAAATGATTACATAATTACATAATTAGTTATGAATTTATAACATTAGTAATTTACTAATTTACTATATTATTACATTACTTAATTAAACGATTAAAAATTTAATTAATTATAACATTACCTTATATATTTATAATATAATTACTTAATCAATTATAACATTCTATTATAAACATTAGTATATTAATCAAATGATTTGAAATTTAATTAATTATAATATTAAATTATAGATTTATAGTATGATTATTTAATTCATTATAACATTACATTATACTATTATAGTATGATCATATAATTAATATAACATTACATAATTAAATAATTACTTAATTGATTATGAGTTATGATATTATATTTTAAACATTAGTAATTACTAATTTACTATATAAACATTAGCACAATACTTAATTGAATAATAAGAAATTTAATTAATTATAACATTATCTTATAAACATTTCATTATAAACATTAATTAAGCATTACATTATAGTTAAATAATTACTCAATTAAATTATAATATTATTATATTACATTATATTATGATTACTTACTTAATTATAGCATTATATAGTTAAATGATTATATAATTACTTAATTAGTTATGAATTTATAACATTACATTATAAACATTAGTAATTTACTATACTATTACATTACTTAATTAAACGATTAAAAAATTTAATTAATTATAACATTACTTTATATATTTGTAATATGATTACTTAATCAATTATAACATTCCATTATAAACATTAGTATATTAATTAAATGATTTGAAATTTAATTAATTATAATATTAAATTATAGATTTGTAGTATGATTACTTAATTCATTATAACATTACATTATACTATTTATAGTATGATCATATAATTAATATAACATTACATAATTAAATAATTACTTAATTGATTATGAGTTATGATATTATATTTTAAATATTAGTAATTACTAATTTACTACATAAACATTAGCACAATACTTAATTAAATGATAAGAAATTTAATTAATTATAACATTACCTTATAAACATTAATTAAGCATTACATTATAGTTAAATAATTACTCAATTAAATTATAATATTATTATATTACATTATATTATGATCACTTACTTAATTATAGCATTATATAGTTAAATGATTACATAATTACTTAATTAGTTATGAATTTATAACATTACATTATAAACATTAGTAATCTACTATACTATTACATTACTTAATTAAACGATTAAAAATTTAATTAATTATAACATTACTTTATATATTTGTAATATGATTACTTAATCAATTATAAACATTAGTATATTAATTAAATGATTTAAAATTTAATTAATTATAATATTAAATTATAGATTTGTAGTATGATTACTTAATTCATTATAACATTACATTATACTATTATAGTATGATCATATAATTAATATAACATTACATAATTAAATGATTACTTAATTGATTATGACATTATATTATAAACATTAGTAATTTACTAATTTGCACAATATTTAATCGAATTATTATAATTTTATTAATTATAACATTACATTATAAATTTATGGTATGATTATTTAATTAATTATAACATTCTATTATAAACAATATTATAATACTTAATTAAATGATTAACAATTTAATTAATTATAATATTACATTATAATTAAATAATATATTACTTAATTAATTATAACATTACAATTTACATTGTAGTATGATCACTTAATTAATTATAACATTACAATTTACATTGTAGTATGATCACTTATTTAATTATAACATTACTTGTTTCTAATATTAAATTTACTAAATTATATTTGGTATATTATAAATACCCAATTAACCAATTATAACATTAAATTAATAAATTTATAAACATTAATAATTTATTAACTTATCAAATAGAACCCTGGCAAATGGCAATGTTAGTAATTAGTATTAAGAATTGTTGTTTGTTTAAATGATTTTGGTGAAGTTATTTTATGTGAATTGTGATGAATAATTGTTTGTGTTTTGGTTTTGATTGACGAATTTTATGTGAATTGTGATGAATTGGTTGAATTCAAACGTTGCTTAGAGATTACATGTTATGAGTTACATTGGACACAAATGAATAAATAACGAAAATTTGTTAGGGGTGTATTTGTAAACTTATAAGGTGTTTTTGTTATTTTTTAAACTAATAGGGGGGTAATAATTTTTTATAGGGTACCCTGGAAAGGAACCGGAACCTGCATTTTAGGTTCCGGTTCCTTAAATTAAATTGAAGAACTGTCTTGGTTCCTTTTTGGGAATCAGGTTCCGAAAAAGTGCAGGGTACCCGGAACCGCTCACCCCTACCTCAAACCCCCAAGTCTACGAATTTGCAACATAAACCCTAAGTTCCAATTGGTTTGGCCTCCAACAGCAATAGAGAAATCAAATAACGACATCGCAGAGACAATCTCCAAAACAACAACACTAGAGACGAATTGAAAGCAAGAATCAAGATTGCGAGAGAAAGTTCTTTAGAGATAGAAAATAAGAGGGAGGTGATAGAGAGATTTTTGGGTCAAGAGATAGGATGTAGTAAGTAGAATGAGTAGCTTCATGTGAATTGACCATTTGCCCTTTTTCAAAACAGATTTTTCTAACAGAACATAACGGTGGGTAGGAAAATGTCGTTTTGAAACTTGACGGGTGGGTAAGTGTCATTTTGCCAAACCTTGGGTGGGAAAATGTTGTTCTCCCTTTTATAAACTAAAGAAACCCTACTTTTTAATAGTTTTTATAATGATAAATTTATCCCTATATTAAATTAATAAAATTAACTTTTATTACTTATTCTTTACAAATACTTTTGACACCTTATTTTTATCTCATAAACCCTAATTCTTGTATGTTATTATTTAAATCATATTAAAAACTAAAAGATAGTTTATTGAAGAAAGAAGATTTGCATTGGAATATTTTATATTACCAACTATATAGAATTTAAAGTTTTTAATTGCTTCTCAATTTATTTTTTCTTTTTTAATTCAACCTATTCCTTTGACGAAAAATTAGTCTGGAAAAGTAGAAATTTCATGTTAACAAATTGACTTATCTTATGTTATTTTATTTTGTAATAGAATTCTTTATTATACTTCTTATAAAATCATGTTCTTGAGTTAATTATTTGTAAGAATTTTTTATAGCTTTAATTATTTTGAATTTTGAATTGGGAATATTTTAAAATTTTGTTTTTGGAATAATGACAATGAAGGGTATATAGCCTAAGTGAAAGTAATGAAGTGTATACTATTTTAAATTTTAAAATTAAAAAAAAAAAAAAATTGAATGAAGGGCATTTATGAGTGTCAAAAGAAAAAAATTTAAAATTTAAAATTTTGAAGTTTTAAATGGGGGTATTTTGATGGGCTTTTTCTTGTTGGGTCCTAAATGAATCTTGCAGCCTCAAGAGATAGATAAAATAAATGAAAGAATCTGTGTTAAGCTATCTTCAGACCCCTAATACAATACAGTCTGGAGTTGGCTTGTTAAGGTCAAGTCTTCTATCTGCATGCGACGCTACTTCATATGGAGAAGGTGATCGAAAATGCAGCGCTTGGAGAGCAGTGACGGATCCAGGATTTTTGTCAGGGGGGTCTCCGTTGCTTGTTATTGTTTGTTAAACAACTAGTAAAAACTAAAAAAAAATCATGAAACCTTAAGCAAAGAAAATAATACAATATCAAAAACCTAAGAAAAAAAATGTAATAACACAATACTTTTCTATTTGAATAAATTCATGAGAAGTAAAAATTTGAGTAAATGTGTTATGTAAACCTTGAGCAAAACCTTCTTTTAATTTTTTTTTTTTTTTTTTTGGTTTCTAAAGATGATAATATAAATTTTCATAACTTTGACCAGAGCTAACCTAAGCTAAAGTCAACCAAAATTTAAATCAATTCAACATTGCGTTGACTTTTAATATGAATTAATTAAAAAAAAAAAATTCTTGATATAAACATAGATAGTAACTCAAATTTCTTTATTTATTTTGAGTAGCAGGATGGTGACGTTTCAAATGTAGAAGAGTGGTGGGTGAAGGGTGAAGAATAACGTCTTTTAAAATATATTTAAGGTTTTAATTTGGGGAAACAAGTTCATTCTTAGACACAAAACACAAAATAAACTCACAAGATCTATATCTTTTCCCCTCAAATTAGAATAAAAAACCTCAAAAAAAAAAAAAAAAAAAAGAAAACATGATTTAACCCTAAAATAAACTAAATTGAAATGAGCAATACACATACCTAAAACTGATAAAATAGAAAATAGAGTTAATCGTGACATCTTGAATAGTGAAAGCTTTAATAATTTCAGTCTTAAAAGTTTTAAGATTGAATAGCATGAGGAAGAGAAAGAGAGAATGAAAGAGTAAAAAATTTTAGGAATAAAATCATAAAAAGCAGGTGGAGCCGGAAAAAGAGTGGAGAAAGTTTTAAACTTTTAATATGATGTGGGTTTATAATATATATATTAATAAGTAGTTTTTTGTGGGTCTAGGTATATGTATAATAATTTTCGTTTTTAAAAAATTGGAGGGCAACCTGAATATATATATTAATATCAATTTTTGTGAGTTTATATATTAATAATTTTTCTTTTAAAACTTGAGGGAACTTGAGGGTAGACCTAGGCCTACTCTCAAAGGGGCTGAATCCGCCCCTGTTGCAGAGCGAATAGAATTTTGCACAATATAACTCCACTGTTGGCTGCGATAAGACCTCTTCAAAATGCCTGCCATCAGATCACTAAACGGTTTTGGCTTTTCAGTAGTAATCTAAATTTCATCTGTAATTTACTAATGGCCGATTCACTTTCAAACACATCACATCACATCCTGAACTGCAGCCCCATGAATGTTTTCTTGAGTTAAGATCACACCAAAATAAGAAAAAGGGGCTTTTATGAGAAATAAAAAATAAAAAACACTGTTGCTGCCCAGGATCGAACTGGGGACTTTCAGTGTGTAAGACTGACGTGATAACCACTACACCACAGCAACTTGATATTGACAGTTCTTATAATTTAATTATAAGACTAATGATTTACAGTATAAATTATTAGTGATGTCCCTACTGCTATCTGGTCAAAAGAAAAAATATTAATTGCGCACATCACAGAGAAGAAAAAGTGGGCGGCAATGGAATACTTTCACAAAAAAGAAATGTAAAGTGAAAGGAAAATCAACTTGTTAAGCACATAGTTTCAATGCCATCGGCACTGGTAAACACCTAACCGGGTTAGGGTTACCATATTCAAATCAAGCCTTCCTATTTGCTATCGATTTTACACCAACTCTTTCTTCACCATACTTTCTTAATTCATCAATCATATTCACAATCTTATCTTATCTATATCATATTGTAAGACATCACACCTTCCCAACACTTGTCAAAAAATCAATCAAACTCTTAATAATTAATTTCCCACATCAGAGTTTGCCAGACCCTTCCAAGATTTCGTCAGCATTTCCAAAACATACAAGTTATGACAGCGTAAATATAAAATCAGCAACAATCTCTCATGAAACTTCCAACCACTTTATCCATCCAAAATCTTCCTATCCCAATTATCTACCGCATTCAGTGATTCAAGATCTACTGTTGGAATAGAAAGTTGCATGCACTAAGCATAAATAATAAAAAATGACATAAAAAAATGCGCAATAGTCTATCCTGCACAGCGCCAGTAGTATCCAAGAGAAAGACTGCTAGATGGTATAAATAGAGGGCTGTGGAATAAAGAAACGGTTTGCTGCCAACTTCCCAGAAAAATATGGGAGGAAATGTTTTGGAGGCTAATAAATTAGGCGTGAGCAGAAGCTCAGCCGGCCCGTCTCCAAAGACAAAAAATCCTGCTCCATTCTTGTCGAAGACGTTTGATTTGGTTGAACAAGGAGATGGAGGTCCAGATGTTGAAGAAGAATATGGTAAAAAGAAGATTGTTTCATGGAATGCTGATGGAACTGGATTTATAGTATGGTCTCCGGCTGAGTTCTCCGAGCTCATGCTGCCCAGATTCTTCAAGCACAACAATTTTTCTAGCTTCATTCGCCAGCTTAATACCTATGTGAGTACTATGTTTTCTTTAATAACTAAGAATGCACAGAATCACTGAATATTTTGAACATCACATATTCTTTGATGGAGGAACATTTTGCTGCTTATGCCAAAATTATTTAGAGAAATACACATTAATATCTAAACCATCACATCTTCAAAATGCTCTTTGAAAATTAAATCCAGGCTAGTATTTACTTTGATCAGTTGCTTAAGGAGAAGTCAGTATTCCAAAAAGGTGAGCTTATATTCAACAAAATATCCGCATGTTGGAGCAGAAAAGACTATTGTTTTTAACATTCCTTTGAGCAAGGAGTTTTTCAAAGATATCTGCTAGAAAAAGAATGATGCATGGACTGCTGTTTTTTTTTTTCAACTACCTTGACCTTAGACATAATATATTAGAATAAAAAATGGCAAGATTCAACTTGATCATACTGCCAATTTTAATGGCAAACATGTGCTAATAATATATGTTATTATATTTTACCGTTATTTTGACCCACGATTAGAAACAGGGATTCAAGAAAACGTCACCCAAGCAATGGGAATTTAGGCACGAGAAGTTCCAGAAAGGTTGCAGGCATATGCTAGTGGAGATTAGTAGAAAGAAAAGTGATCCGAGCGTGTTTCCAGCATACCTCAAGGCTTCTAGTGAAGGGAACAATATTAATGCACAAGTAGCCATGGAGAAAGACAATCGTCTGTTACTAGTAGAGGAGAACGAGAATTTAAGGAAAGAAAAGCTGCAACTGGAGATGCAAATTGCTCAATTTAAAGCACTGGAAATTAAGTTGTTGGATTGCCTGGCACAAGAAAACAAAGTTCGGAGGTTGTGTTAACTACTTGATAAATCAAAATAACCAATTTAAATGATGTAGCTTGTTGAGGGAGTTTATGAATTCTCAATTTCATATGCCTGCAGTCAGTCATTTGATTCACTCTTTCCGCCCTGCATCCCTGTTCTAAACAAAACTTGCGCATCCCTAATAAAATCTAAAGGAGAAAAGAATAAAAGTACATTAAAACCAGACCCATTAATCTAAAGACCATTAGTACAGCACAGAAAAAAAAAAAATATTATGAATACATCAAAACCGCCTATGGGTTTTGCATGCATCTAATAGGGCATTGAAGCTAAGGGTTTTGTGTCACGCGTCCTTAAGTTGTGTCGATGGCCTAGATCCTCCCACATGTCGTCTCATTAGCGTTTGTCTTCTCTCACAAGGTGATTACTATCAAAAGTATGGATTAAACTGTCATTAGCATGACTCGACCTGTCACAAGTATGAAAATTACTAACTCAGATCCTAATTAAGAAGATTATGCGTGCAAGTAACCCTGTGACATCCACTCGCAACCACTGTCAAACGAGCCAAGTATAGAAGGAGTCCATAACCTCCGTTTCAAGAAGATTCCAGTATTAGTAAAGTTAAAGAGAAAAATACACTGACTTGTTTTAGAGTGTTTAGAGAAAATAGGTCGCAAGAATCGAATGTCCTCATTTATCTTGTGAACTCTCTTTTGTAACCTCATTCGACTTTGTAACACCTCTCAATAATAGCACAACAATGGATGTAGGTTTCGTTTCTACACCGCCGAACCACTATAAAATCTCTTTTGTTCTTTATTTTATTACGTCACTTTAGCAACCTTGTTAGTTACCAATAATTACGTGTACATCTTACGTTGTCCCTTTTGAGGCCAGTTAGGTATCTTTGATTGGTACAAATTATCGCATCAACACCTCTTGAAGAAGCAAAGTTTCATGATGAAGATGCAATCACTTGAAATGGAACAAAACAATTCTTAAAGACTAAAGTGAACATGAAAGTCATGTCGCTATTACATTTACAAGGGTGACTTCCTGTAGATTGCTCCGAGGGTGCGTTTGGTTGGGGGTTATGTGAGATTACTAGGATTAAGTCATCTTATATTACTTAATTACCATGTTTAGTTTGTCAAGTAATATAAGATTCCGGTAATCTTCAAATACCAAGCTGTGACTACTGTTGGTAATGTTGGAGGTAATCTGATTACCTCTATTTTCTTAGGTATTGTAAGATTACTTGGGTAATCTTTTTTTGTTACAATTATATCCCTTATTAACAAAATTTTAGGACAATAATGCCCTTATTTTTAAATTTATTTACATGAATCTTGCTTTTACCATTTCACCCCATTTAATTAATTTTTTGGACAAAATTACCCTTGAAATCAAAACAAATTTCAGCTTACTCAAGCCACCACCCCCACCCACCTCCTGCCGCTAGCCAAACCACTGCCGCCCGTCACGGGAAGTCACCTGGAGTTGCGTGAGCAGCCCACCGTGACTGGGAGGCCCCGATATGGCCGAAAATGCTATATCGGGAGCAGATCTGACCGGAAATGGCCAGATTTATTCTAGCCATTTTCGGACAGATTGATGGGTCTAGCCATTAACGACTAGACCCTTGGCCTTTATTGGCCATATCTCGCCCAGATCTGGCCGATAATGGCCAAGGATCTGGCCGAAAATGGCCAAAATAGATCTAGCTATTTTCGGTCAAATCTAACACCCGATATGGCCGAGAAATCTGGCTATTTCGGTCAAATCTAACCTGATATGGCCAGAAATGGTCAAATCTAACTTGATATGGCCAGAAACGGCCATATCAGAGCCTCGTGGTCACGGTGAGCTACTCACGGCGACTTTCGGAGACTTCTGGCGATGGTTTGCGATGGCGTCAAGGGGTGGGTGGGGGCGATTTTATCATAAATTAAAGTTTTATATAAACAGGGTGTTTTAACTAAATCTGAAATATTAGGGGTTAAAAATTAATAATAAAAATAATATTATATTAATATTTAAAAAAAAAAAAATTTAGTAATTTAAATAACATACCTATCAATTTATTCCCCATAACCAAACATATTAATATAACATACCCACTAGCTAATCAAACACATTTTTCTAAAGATTCTCAATAATCTTTCAAGGTAATATAAAATTCCAATAATCTAACGTAATAACAATTCTGCGTGCAACAAGTAATAGCAATTCTAAAGATTATGAATAATCTTGAGGTAATATAAAATTCCAATAATCTAATATTCCCTGAACCAAACGCCCCTGAAAAGTTTCTCAAAAGAATTGTCGCTATATTTTTGGAGTGGTGAGATGTCGTTCCTCTGTTTAAGTGTATGAACCGCGTACCGTATATTTATCTGCTCCGAGAACCACATGGAGATAACGTCAAGGATGAGATGTCGTGTTTCCTCCTTTTATATATCCGACAGGTTATTCTACTTTATAAATGACGAACGACATGTAGTTTGTTGTTGCAAACACGCCAAAAGAAATTCATATAAAAGAACCTGTGAAGGCAACGAATCTCCCCACACCGAAAACCCTGCTCCCGCTGAAAAACCCTAAACAGTATGATTTCAAATTCGAAGCTCTTAATAAAAAACCAGATCCAAAAGTCTATTATTAGCAGATTTTACTACACAAATAGGGTCAATAAATTGACCTTATACTCAACAATCAGTCCTTTAGGTAGTCCCAACACAAGTGTAGTACCAGAGCTTGATAATTGGGTCAAATATGGAAATAAAGTTCGAGTTGCGGAGCTTAAACGCATTATTCACGATCTTCGTAAGCGAAAGCGCTTCACTCAAGCCCTTGAGGTTTGCATTCTTTTGGGTTTCTGAAATTGAAAATTTATTTTTTTAGCTTTGTTGTTTTACTGAGAAAATAAGAGACAAGACAAGAAGTTGAAGCTTTTAATTTATAGAATTTTAGGTTCAATAGTTTGATATCAAAATGCTATTCTTTGTCGTTTGAAGTCTTTTGTGTTGGAGTTATATGATTGATTGGCTCGATTTTTGTTCTAGGCAGAGGCATTAATGGAATTGTATAAAGATAAAAAGGTTTCAGTTTGTTGAGTCAATTGTAACAGTGTCAAAATCTAAAATCACCGTCAAACATGAATGGGATTAAAACAAAGTTGGTTTTAAGGCATAAGGATATAGTTAATGGCCTTGCCCCAGGATATAGGTAATATTGTACTCAAGATTTGTAGAAGTCAAAATTTAAAGTTTTAGCCACGATGCATTTTCTTATTTTTATTTGGCAAAAGTCCAAGATCTTAGAAGAATTTGGATTTTGATTCAGAAAGCATAAGTGGGGAATGAAATAATCAGGTTTACTATGGAAAAAATTGTCCGTCATTTAGATTGAAGGCATTTTTTTCTCTTTCCTCCCTTTTTGATCCTTTAGTCAGTGTAATTTTTAATGTCAGGGATAGCTCTCACTAAATATTTTTTTGGTTCTGTCGGCATCAACTCTTGGAAGATACACTTTGTTATTGTTATGGAGACCGTAATTCTACAATCACAAAATGTTGTTTGTACCTATATTCACTCATATGAACAGACTGGTTAGTAATGGGTGTTTGAGCAGTCTCTTATGGGCTTTTTGGCCTGCGAGAGAGCTATATCACACACTCAGAGATAAATCCTTAGAAGAGAGTAGCTGTTCAAATAAGTATGATTGTAATTTCTTGTTTGTTGATTCTTTCTGGTTTCTGAGTGGATGAATATTTAATTTGGTTGCAGGTTTCAGAGTGGATGAATAGCAAAGGTGTATGTGTTTTCACAGCAAGTGAACTTGCCGTACAGTTGGATCTGATTGGCAGGGTCCGCGGGTTTATATCTGCTGAAAACTATTTTAATAACTTGAAAGACCAGGATAAAACTGATAAGACGTATGGAGCTCTTCTGAATTGTTACGTGCGGCAGCGCCAAATTGACAAGTCCCTCTCCCATTTACAGAAAATGAAGGAGATGGGATTTGCATCATCTGCTTTGACTTACAATGACATCATGTGCCTCTACGCAAATACTGGGCAATATGAGAAGGTCCCTGATGTGCTAACCGAGATGAAGGAAAACACAGTCTTTCCTGACAACTTCAGCTACAGAATCTGCATAAATTCCTATGGTGCTAGATCTGATGTTGAGAGAATGGAAACAATTTTAAGAGAGATGGAGAGCCAACCTCACATTGTCATGGACTGGAATACATATGCTGTTGCTGCAAATTTTTACATTAAAGCCAACCTCATTGATAAGGCATATGATGTTTTAAGAAAATCAGAAGAGAGGCTAGATAAGAAAGATGGGATAGGGTATAATCATCTGATATCGCTCTACGCAAGTTTAGGAAATAAGTCTGAGGTCCTGAGATTATGGGACTTAGAGAAAAGTGCTTGTAAGAGGTATATGAACAGGGACTACATCACCATGCTGGAATCTCTGTTGAAGCTTGGTGAGCTTGAAGAAGCCGAGAAAGTGCTAAAAGAGTGGGAATCATCTGGCAACAGTTATGATATTCGCATACCAAACACTATCGTCATTGGATACTGTAAAAATGGATTATATGAGAAAGCAGAAGCTATGCTTGAACACTTGATGGAGAAAGGAAAGATTACCACCCCAAACAGTTGGGCAGTCGTGGCAGCAGGTTATTTTACTGAAGGTAAGACAGAAAAAGGTTTGGATTGCATGAAGGCTGCCCTCTCTCTACATGTTGAAGGTAAAGGATGGAAACCGAGCCCAAAGGTGATTGCAAACATTTTGAGTAGACTGGGTGATGAAGGTAGTGTTCAAGATGTAGAAGCTTTTGTGGCGGCATTGAGGGCTGTCATCCCGATGAACAGACAAATGTATCATGCCTTGATAAAGGCAAATATAAGAAGTGGTAAAGGGATTGATAAGCTCTTGGCCTGCATGAAAGCTGATAAAATCGATGAAGATGAAGAAACAAAGAACATACTTAGCATAGGGGTGAGGGAAATTTAGAAAATAATGGCTTCTTACTCTTCTCACCAAACTGTATGAATGATTTTGGTTCCCATGCAGGGCGAATTCCCTGGCACACAGGACCACTTCGTGTTATGAAGCGATGAAGGTACAAGTTGGCTGCTTTTCTAGTATAATAAGATCGATTTTGAGTAGTTAATACTGGATACCAGATACGGGTCCTTGGTTCTATGGTTGGCAGCAAAATATTATATTTTCATAATGCTGTCTCACCTTATATGTAAAGGTTCAACTTTACTTCTACCCATGTACTTGATTCAGCGTAGTCCCCATTGATTTTAGCATTGTTTCTGCTGGAAACTTTTATCTATTTGCTAAGACCATCTCCAACCCATTACACCAATTTGGTGCAAAATTGTACTAAATTGGTGGAAATTTTGGTGCAAAATACTATTCCATCTCCAACCCACAACACCAAATATTACACCAAAAAGAATATTTCTTAGAATATTCTTTAATATTTGCATTGAAAAAAGTTTTATTTTTAATTTTTTATCATTTTTTAAATTATATCATTATTATAAATAATAATCAAATTAAATTAAATACAAATACTCAAATTTGATGTGATTTTTGGTGTAAAATTTAATACTTAAATTAACTTAACAAAATAAAAAATAAAAACAAAAAAACCAAAATTAAAAAAAATATATATTTTTTTATTTGTGCTACAGTATTTCACCATTTTGGTGCAGTGTTTGGCGTGGGTTGGAGTACCAATCCATGCCAATTTGGTATTTTTTGCATCATTTTGGCGTGGTTGAAGATGCCCTAATGGGCTTTTGAATATAATTAGCACTTTACAAGTGCATGTTACAAGTTTTGCATTATGAATTCAGTAACGTTACGAGTTTAGAAAATTTACACTAATGTATAAAATTTACGTTAATGTAAACACTGCTTCATTTGTAGGCAAGACCTAACTTATCAATGGTAATTACCAGTAGTTTAACTAACTAGATTTCTTGAGGATGTACAACAGACCATACTAAGATTGAGGACTCTCACTTTCCTGGGGTCAGTTATGATGCATAAACAATAAAAACTTCTCGCAGGTGGGCAAAGAGCATCAAACCACATTTTTAGGGCAAAAATTTGTCGGTTATACAAGAATAAGAAAGAAACATGTAAATGATGCAAACCTCCAATGAGGAAGACAAAACAGATATCCAGAGCTCTAGCAGCTATCCACAGCTAATGCATAAAAATAATTAAATGGTAAGCCAACTTGAAAATCATTAAGTAACAAACTTCATCATACAGCTTAGATATGCCACAAAGTATGCAGATGATGCAACAATAATTATACCAGAAAACCATATGATATCAAGTCACCATAGGCCATAGCGTACATCAAGCAAACTTCTGGAACATGCATAATGTCAAAGGCAACTCTGCCAAAGATAACTGAAACTTATCCCAGGTTTATCTTGTATTACTTGACGAAAATTGCATCTACCCTACTCCGATAGGGTGGATTTCAGCTCTCCATTGTTTCGTAGCTCCAGTACAATATCACAACCTCCTATCAGCTCACCTTTGTAGTATAACTGGGGGAAGGTTGGCCAGTTTGAGAAGACTTTTAATCCCTGCCTCACTTCCTCGTCACTTAAAATGTCAAACGACCCAAAACTCACACCCTCCTCCTTAAGGGCATTGACAACTTTGGAACTGAAGCCGCATCTAGGAGCATCTGGAGTACCCTTCATGAAGAGCATCACTGGTGATGACTTAATTATGTTCTTCAGGCGATCTTCAAGGTTCTCTTTCTGATTGATAACAACTTTTTCAGCTAAAACCTTTTTAAGTTCCCCACTTTTTTGCATCTCCAAGACAATGTCTGATCCACCAATAAGTTCACCCTTAATATATAGCTGGGGATAACTAGACCAGTTTGAATAAACTTTAAGACCTTGGCGAACCTCTTCATCAGTGAGTATGTCGAAACTCCCAAAATCAACTTTTTCTTGTTGGAGGATTTCAACTACCTTCCCACTGAATCCACACTTGGGTTCTTCTGGTTTTCCCTTCATAAACAGCATTACAGGGCTTGAATTAATCAGGCTTTCCATCCGAGAGGCAACAGTTGTGCTTAAGCCAGTTGATCCAGAGATGCCACTCTTTCCACTTCCATCAACAGTTTCAATCCCATGATCTCGGAAAATGTCTTTTAGTTCGCCACTCTTGTGCATAGCAATTGCTATGTCACACCCACCAAGAAGTTCTCCTTTGCAATAGAGCTGAGGAAACGTTGGCCAGTTACAGAACTTCTTCAATCCCTCACGAACTTCGTTGTCAGAAAGAATGTCAAAACTTCCAAATGTGACCTTTTCATCTTTCAAAATGTCAACAACTTGCCTACTGAATCCACACTTGGGCTCTTCAGGGCTTCCTTTCATAAATAACATGACAGGGTGAGAGTCAATCAGCTGCTGCAGTCGCTTTTTAAGTGCATCACCGAGGCTGGGTTGCACTTGTTTGTTCAATTGAGAAGAGCCATTCTCTTGTGCTAGCTCTTTCACAGCTTCAAGGACAGTGGCTCCTGCAGCCATCCCGAGGCTGGCAGGAGCTGCAGGTTCTTCAGGGTTCACTGAGCCAGCAACCTTAGCAACTTTGTTGGCCAAACTAGATGGATCTGCACCCACCAATTTATCAACACTTCTACCATCCTGCCAAGAAAATTCATTTAATAGGAATTTTAGCAGGAAACATTGAACCACTTAGATAATCACTGATTTAATTGACTGTTGCAAATGCCAAACTCAGAATATGATAAATAACCTGACCAGTTAAACAAACCAAAAGCTAAACAGAAGGGGTAAAATCAGTAGCGTCAGCATAGAAAACTACAGAAGGGGAACAGATGAAACAATAAAATCACCTAAATTTCATGCCTAATTTTAAAAAAATATAAATATAAAAGGATATTATTGAACATGTCCATCCATTTGAATGGAACTCCATTGTGTTAACTATAAATCAGAAGGATATGTCAACTAGATTGAGCTATTGACAGGGTAGATCACTTAATTATGATCATGTTTTAAGTTGAAACACCCTGAAAGTTATAACATCCATAATATGCTAAGACATCTGGAAGTCTTTAACTGATTGCCGTAACCACAGCGTTCTTGTGGTCGCAAAACCACCTTCAAAAAAAGCCACTTACTTCAGCCGAAGATTAAATTTCTTAGGCAAATCCAATAATTTTTTTTTATGAATATCAGATAAAAATATCAACAGGTTAGTGTGATATTCAATATATTTTTTTGTTAAACACAAAGAGCATTCCGTGAATTCTAAGCTACAGTTCTCCACTCAGTTCTAGTCATTAATTTCAGAGTGAAAGACCAATTCTCATTGTCCTCAAATAAAAAATTCAAGAGACCAAAAGCCAAGTATTTTGGAACGACATGAATTTGATTGTTGAGGACCAACTTAGCCTAAGCCCCCAGTAAGGAGTGAGAAACATAAAAAGTTAACCACAAAAGGTAGAAGACACAAAGCCAACTCTCACTTAACTTGTTCACCCCAATAAAAATAGACTTATCCCAAATGTCACCCATGTTCAACTCTCTCCACGAATAATGAGAGTCATACCACAAATCTACCATCTTGCTAAAAATATCTTCTCTGAGGCTAAAATTTGAGGGACTCAATTCATTAACTATACCTACTTGTTTTATTGGTGTAAGCATAGATAGACCAACATGTCAAAATTGAGTGTATGATTAGCAATATCCAGCCTCTACATTTTCACAGTGCATATATTACATAAAATTTTATGCAACATAATGGATACAAATTACCTAGCTACAATACCATATTCCAACAATTCGCTTTTAAAAAATTTCTGCCAAATTTGGTTAATATCATCTGTAAAGGGTGGTTGCTCAAATGTTTACGGTAATGACTTTAAATTCTACGAAATCTACTGATAAAGCCATAATATACCTTATCACACAAATTTTCTCCTCAATCAAGATCAATGCCATCTGTGTGGTATTGATTCAAACACTATAAACTCCAATTATTACATCCCAAGGTTATACTGCCACAATCCAATCGTGTCCTTTTACAGCTTTAATCAATCGTAAATAAATCTTGCTTATACTTCCAGTGCAAAGGGCCAGCAACTATCAATTCAAAGGAAAAATAACCACAATGAATCGGATTGAAGAGTACATGATCGTGGATCTGGACAAGAACATCACAATCAACCTACTGGTGATCAACATAAATTTCTAATAACAAACTAAAATGATGGAATTAGAGGCTGAAAACCACAATAAAAACAAAAAAGACTAAAAATCATAATCAAAAAATTAAAATTAGCGTCACCTTTTCTACCTAATGGAGATAAACACCGACTGTCAGTAACAACACAAAATCCACAATTCAAACAGTTAAAACTGTATCATTCAAACCAAAAATTATAATTTCTTGAATTTTCCAAAGAACAAAACTACTATATCCTTGAAGAATAACAAAAATAAATAACAAATTAAATATATACCTTGAAGAAAACAAAATAAGGTATAACGGAAACAGAGTAAGCCTCAGATATTCCAGGTTGCTCCTCAGCTTCAACCTACAATTCCCATATCAATTGCTTAACCAAGGACTTTTATTCAATTGGAAAAAAAAAAGAATAGAATAAATAATCGAACCCTGAAGAAATGTGCATTGGGGAAATCGGTAGAGAGGTGAGAAAAAACTTGGTCCATGTGCTTAGAGGCATCACACCATGACGCCCAGAAGTGCAGGATAACCGGTGCGCCACTCTGGAGCACGTTATCCAGTTCCTCCTTTGATTTCAACTCCGTCACTGACCCGCCACCCATTACTCTTCTGCTCTGTTTCTTCACAACCTCTTCACACAACACACAGAGAATAATTTCTTTATTTATGCTTTACAGTTATCAGAGACCACCCAAAACCAGTTTCCAAAACCTAGAAGCCACCTTTTTCTTTAATCTTTTCGTGACGCAGAATATCATCATCAATTAATCACCGTTGATTTCTGATTATGTCATTTTATTCGATTTTGGGTTACTATAATTCACCTCCCCATAGATTTTAATTTTACAACCCACATGTTTAGGAAACTTGTCTAGCTCCCCTCACATTTGAACATTTATCAATGATCTTACTCGTTCTCACAATCAAAAGTAATTAACTTGGGCTAAAATATATTGGATATCTTTTTTTTTTTTTTTTTTAATGAACGGAGATATCCAAACCAGCTTACGTATACCTCAACTAGTTTCTCTGAACCCTAAAATTATTAGCTGAGTAAGAGTTCTTATGACTACCCCTATTAGTAAGTAGTAACTAAAGAAGTCTCAAACTTAAGACCTTTTAAGTAATACACCCAAAAGTCTCTATCGAATCGCTCGACCACCCAAATGTAGTTTATAATGGATATCTTTCTTGCTGCTATTTTGGTGCTTTCTCTTTTGCGAAAGATCAAGTGGTCATGGAAAAAGATCTTAGGTGCAAATTTAGATATTTTTCTTTTTATTTAATTAAAAAAAATCAAATTTTTGTTTATATGGGATGTTTTTATTAGGAGGGTTATGGCTAATAGGCTTTGGTTATTTTGGAAATTAGGGTTGGAAATGTTGAGGTTTTATTAGTTCTTTAATTAAATATATGATAAGATTATCTCATCAAAATATTTTTATCGATACACTATCTAATGAAGAACTCATGATAACTTTTTATGGGCTTAAGTAGGAAAAAAAAAATGTTAAACAAATTATCTCTGAGTGATCGAGCGATTTAATAGAGACTCTTAGATATATTACTTAAGAGATCATAAATTCTAATTCATTCTCAATTATTAATAGGGATAGACATTAAAGCTTTTACTTGGTTCGGTAGTTTGAGGGTCTCGAGAGATTAATTTGAGGTGTACGTGAACTAGCCTAGACACCTCTGATCATAAAAAAAAAAAAAAATTAAACAAGTTATTGAAATTTGGATGGTATTTTAGCAAATAAAAGTGGTCTTGCCCACACTCCAATTGGGAGGTTTATATAGACTTATTTTTATAAGGGTAGTACTATCAACTGTGGGCCTCTTAACACCTCATTTTTAAATTTATCCTACAAAATTTTTTAAATACATATAAATATTTAATTGAACCCCATATAATTCCACAGTTACCTTTATATTTATATTTCCACTCCAAAATCTTATACCTTCATCTGTATCATTCTAATATAAATATTTTACTTGGATATAAATTTTACGTCATTGTAAGTTGTTAATGATCTTGACTTTTTCTTTTTCGAAATTACAAATTTCTCTCTAATAATTTCCTTTCTTTTGAAGAAAAATCTTGCCTTCTAATTGGAAAAATATTATAGGACTTAAAATTCTTTCTTTTAAGAGATATGTTATTAAAATTATTAATACAAAAAGTTAAAAAAAAAAACTTGAAATTTTAGGAACTCGATAAGAATAACAGGGATATTGATGTCAAGCAAAATGAATTACTTTGTTTAGGGTTTATGTATAGATCAATAGAAATTTGAAGAAAATCCAAAGATTTTCATACTTACATGTATTTCATAAAACTCTTTCTCTTGAATAAGAGGAAAAAATGATTAGGATTAGGGTTTATATGATTAAAGAACAAAATTTGGGTTAGGGTTTGCGATTAAAAGGCAAAAGAAAATTTTTAGTTAATAATGGAAAGTTAATAAAAAAAAAAAAGAATTTATATCCATTTTAGTAATTTTTATGAAGGATAATATCATAATTAAGTACAAAAAGAAATATGGGTTTACTAAGATAAATTGTGGGGGATCAATAGTATCATTCGCTTTGATAATTTCTCTCTAATTATAAAAAAGAAAAAGTTGGAACTTCAAATTTCCTTTGTAAATTGTAAAATTACTTAAGGGAAATTAATAATATGAAAGTTAATAATATTGAAAAGAAAACTTGAATTTTCACATATATTTTTTTCATCACATTTTATTTTCAGGTAATAACTTGAAATATGGGGGGAAGTAAATGGGGCTTTCTGAACATATGGGGTTTCAATGTGGGCCCAAACCTCAAGGAGACTGGTGTGATAATAACCCTTTTTAAGATTCCCATAAAGCTGTTAACGGATAGGCATTAGCTGCGAGTGGGGCATCAAGCAGCATGGGCCAGCCCATGTCTTCTGATTCCTTAGGGCTTTAACATTTTAAATTCGTTATATATATATAAATTGAAAATAGATTCCCACCCCAAGTTTAGCGAAATTTCAAGTTCGTACCATTATGTATATTGAATAAATAAATTATAAATACAGTAAATAAATGACATATTCCCAACTGAAGTTTGATGAAATCTAAGTTGGTATCACTAATTGTATTTATTCAAAAATTTTACCCTTAAAGTAACACTGTTAACAATTTTTAGGTTACAAATGTTATATTACCATAATACCCAACAGATAAATTAATAATTACTTATTAACCTCTGAATTAATAGAATTATAATTAATCATCTTATTTTTAAATTACTTAAATAAGACCCTTGGCAATTGCGCACCCTCTTTATTTTTGCTCGATCTGGGTTGTTTTTTACAATGTTGAACCCCCAGGTCACCTCCATCACCTTCCCCATGGTCCATCATCCAAAACCCTTTGGTTCCTGACGCATTGGCCCCTTTGATTGCCAACGTCGTTAGGTTTAAGGTTTCATTGTTCTTGGCCGGATTCCAGTGGCAAAAATCCAATTGGACAAAACCATTGCAACTAGCATCTCCAACTCTACAAAACCTATACGTCCTCAACAACCGTTTAGTTGTTGTTCACTATCCGAGAAGTTCATGGTCATTGCGTTTTTTGGAGTTGTCATGGCTAGGAAGGTTAGCGGTTTTGTAGGGGGATGTGAGGAGTCAAATGGTGTGGTTGGGGTTGTTGCTGCTCAAAACGATCAAAAACCGGCAAAAAATAGTCGCACGACATGGCTGTTGTGGCTAACGATTGGTGAGTGATGAGGGGTTGTGAAGGGTAAGGTTTTGTAGAGGGGGGGATGTGGATTCAAATGGTGATTTTGGGTGGAAGAAAAATCATCAAAAAAGGGCGAAAAATGCCAGGGGCAATGTCTGCTGACGTGCGTCGGAGCACTATTAGAGGCGACGATCTGCTAACGTGCGCCACCTCCTGCAAAATGACCAATTTACCCCTTTACCGTTATATTACACAATTTTTCATCACTTTAAGGGTGAGAATATGTAATAAATACAATCAGGGGTACCAACTTAGGATTTCGTCAAACCCCGAGTGAGAATATGTCGTTTTAAATTCAGAAAAACCTGTGTCCATTTTTATATTAGTGTGACACAATTTATATTCTTACTTGCGAGTGAAAATTATTTTACTCATTCATACATTATTTTCTTTTATTGAAATTTATAATCACATTATAATATGAAAATTATTTAACAAGACGTGTATAAATTGTGACGTGAGATATTAAATATGGAATTATATGATTGAGTTGAAATATGAGCAAAACCCACCCGAACCCGAAATTCAAACTTCACCAAATTGAAAAGTGCGGTTTAGTGTAGGTATATCATGTTTGTTACGTTAAATGAGTTTATAATATAAGCTCGAAAAGATTCAAATCGAATTGAAATATTTTTTTATATATAATTTTATTTTTAAAATAAGAACATTAATTCAGATATAAAAATGTTGAGTTTTAATTTAAAGAACTATCTTTTTGTGTAAAATAAATCAATATTGAACATATTATTATATTGCCGTAAACAAACTTTATAAAAATAAAAAAGATAACAACAGTATAAAACTAATAATTATTTGGTATCTTCTTTTTTGTTTTTCGTTAAAATAAAATTTCCTTTTAATTTATATAAAATAAAAACAGATATAATGATAAGATTTACATGCAAAATCGATTAGCCGGACCATGTACACCTAAGGCTGAGTGGGTCCATGTACTCAACCCACATCCTGGGAACCGGAACCATACTTGTATAGTATCAGTTCTTGGGATTTAGAAACTGTAACCAAAACCGGTATTGTGCCGTTCTGGATATCCTATACTGTTCATTAAATTACAAATATACCCTTATTGTTCACAAAATTACAAAAAAAAAAAGACAAAAACCCCAAAAGATTAAAAAAAAAAAAAAAAGAAACAACTCACCTTAAAATATTATCTATTATTAGTTGTTAAATTAATCTCCATCTGTGGTATTTTGAACTCAACAGAGAGAGTTCTACAAGCCTCCTTGACAGAGATTGAGAACTACTAGATATCGATGAAGGGATATTTCAAGCATCTTAAAAGTGTACAGATCTTTGGATTTATACAAATTAGTGATGTAGAATTAAATATGTTTTGTTCAATGGTTGAGTTTCTGCTCAAGAATGCCATAGTGCTAAGAGGATGGTTATTTATTCACAAATCCATACTCTTCAAGGGTTCAAGGCGAGTGAATATTTTTTAAGTTATCCAAGAGCCTCTCTAGATGCCGTGGTTCCCTTCAAACCTTCTTTAAATACATAATTTTATTTTTCTATGTTGCCTAAGTAATTATCTCTGGATAACCAAGCAGTTTGATCGAAATTTTTGGATGTATTACTCAAGAGGTCTTGAGTTCAAATCTCTTATTGAGTGCTAATGGGAATAACCGTTGGAGCTCTTACTCGTCCGATAGTTCCAAGGTCCCGTCAGATTAGTTAAGATGTACCGTAAATTAGTTTGGACACCTTCAGTCATAAAAATAAATAAATAAATAAATAAATATGTATGCCAAGTTCTATCTTTGTTGGACGAGGTCTTACTCGATATGTGTCAACTTCTGGTTCATGTGATTATAACCTATTTTGCACTATGCCTGCATTTACTTTTGATTCCCTTAAGAGTCTTCTCATTCTTCTTTAAAATAGTTCCCTACATGAAATCAACTCGGCTCTTAAAAACTGGGTAAATAAATTTTAGCTGACTTGTCAATTATAAGCAGTTAAAAGGGCGATGAATGGGGGTGAGCGGTTCCGGGTACCCTCCATTTTTCAGGGGAGCCGGAACCGGAACCGGAACCTAAAATGCAGGTTCCGATTCCTTTCCGGGGTACCCTGTAAAAAATAAGTATCCCCTTATTAGTTTAAAAAATGACAAAAATACTTTAAAAGTTTACAAATGCACCCCTAACAAATATACTATTTGGGTTTAGGGTTTAATTATAATGTAATATTATAATTAATTAAATTGTTAATCATTTAATTAAGTATTGTAATATTATTTATAATAGAATGTTATAATTAATTAAATAATCATACCATAAATTTATAATGTAATGTTATAATTAATAAAATTCTAATCATTTAATTAAGTATTGTGTAAATTAGTAAATTAATTACTAATGTTTATAATATATTGTCATAATCAATTAAGTAATCATTTAATTATGTAATGTTATATTAATTATATGATCATACTATAATAGTATAATGTAATGTTATAATGAATTAAGTAATCATACTATAAATCTATAATTTAATATTATAATTAATTAAATTTCAAATCATTTAATTAATATACTAATGGTTATAATGGAATGTTATAATTGATTAAGTATTCATATTATAAATATATAAGGTAATGTTATAATTAATTAAATTTTTAATCGTTTAATTAAATAATATAATAATATAGTAAATTACTAATGTTTATAATGTAATGTTATAAATTCATAACTAATTATGTAATCATTTAACTATGTATAAGGTAATGTTATAATTAATTAAATTTCTAATCATTTAATTAAGTATTGTGCTAATGTTTATGTAGTAAATTACTAATTACTAATGTTTAAAACATAATATCATAACTCATAATCAATTAAGTAATCATTTAATTATGTAATGTTATAATTAATTATGTGATCATACTATAATGTAATGTTATAGTGAATTAAGTAATCAGATTATAGATCTTTAATGTTATATTATAATTAATTAAAATTTTAATCATTTAATTAAATAATGTAATAAATAATAATATAGTAAATTACTAATGTTTATAATGTGATGTTATAAATTTATAACTAATTAAGTAATCATTTAACTATGTAATACTATAATTAATTAAATGATCATAATATAATGTAATGTAATAATGTTATAATTAATGTTTATAATATAATGTCATAATCAATTAAATAATCATCTAATTATGTAATGTTATAATTAATTATGTAATCAACTAATCATACTATAATGAAATAGTAAAATGTTACAATGAATTAAGTAATCATACTATAAGTCTTTAATATAATATTATAATTAATTTGTTTATAATAGAATATTATAATTAATTAAGTAATCATTTAATTATAATGTAATGTTACAATTAATTACATAATCGTATTATAAATTTATAATATAATGTTGTAATTAATTAAATTTCTAATCATTTAATTAAGTATTATGCTAATGTTTATGTAGTAAATTAGTAATTAGTAATATTTATAATATAATGTCATAATCAATTAAGTAATCATTTAATTATGTAATGTTATAATTAATTATATAATCATACTATAATGTAATGTTTTATATTAACTATTAAGTAATCATATTATAAATTTTTAATGTAATATTATAATTAATTAAATTTTTAATCATTTAATTAAGTTTGTATTAATGTTTATAATAAAATGTTATAATTGACTAAGTAATTATACTATAAATCTATAATGTAATGCTATAATTAATTAAATTTTTAATTATTTAATTAAGTAATATACTAAATGTTATAACTTATAAGTCAATTAATTAAGTAGTAAATGTAATGCTATAATTAATTATACTATAAATCAATTAAGTAATATTATAAAATTATAATTAATTAAGTAATCATTTAACTATAATGTAATATTATAATTGATTAAGTATGATATTTAACTAGTAATTAAATTTATTAATGTTTATCAATTTATCATATATAATTAATTAATTACTAATTTATTATAGATATACTTAGAATTTGATAATTGAAGTAAATAACTCAATTTATTATTACTCAATCAAATACACTATTTTATTCAAAAATAATTCTTTTAATAACATTAAAAATGTAAAACACTTTTAATTGGATCATAATTCCAATTATTCACTTAATTAATCAAAACTTTAATATTAATGTATTATAATATATTAAATCTTTTAATATGGTGTAATTTATATATAATAAGTATAATTGTATTCGTATGTTTATTTAATTAGGTTATTCTAAAAATTTAACTTTTTTCTATTTTAAATTTTTTTATATGTAAAATAATAGAAACCTTCTATTATTCACATTTCACAAATATTTTATTGTAGTCCAGGTTCCAAAACAGGTTCCAAACAGGTTTTAAAACAGGTTCCAAACAAGTTCCAAAACAAGTTCCAAACAGGTTCCAAAAATCGGTTCTAAACTGGGTACCCCTTATAGGTTCCAAACAGGGTACCCTTTTTACAGGTTCCGGTTCTGGTTCCTCCACACACAAGAACCAGAACCGGAATCGTATAGTATCGGTTCCAAAAAATTGGAATCGGAACCTACCCGTCTGCATGTTCCGGGTAGGTTCCAATTCCGATTCCGATTCTACCCCTCGGTTACGGTTCTATCCGCTATCCGTACTCACCCCTAGCGATGAAGGTGCATTTAAGAAGGCATTTGGTATATTTTGAAGTTGCGATGAGTTTATTATATAAGAGCAACTGGAATTGAAGAAAGTTATGTTGAGGAGGGCGATGCAGAAAAGTGAAAATGGCTTTTTGCCTTGTGAAATCCTGGAATTTAAATTTAGGAGGTAGAGATAAGTTAAAAATTGTCTCATAGACTCAGGTTTTAACATTACCATAAAACTTAAATGTAGTACAATTCAATTGCATTATGACTATTTGTATAATTGGTTTAAGTTACACCTTAGGGTGCATTTGGTTAAAGGAATCTTATATCATTAGGGAATGTTGTATTATTGGAAAGATATATTATCAAAGAATCTTTAGAAAAATGTGTTTGATTGGTTGGAATAAATTGGTGGCTATATTATAATAATATGTTTGGTTGTGAGGATAAATGAGTGAGTATGTTATATAGATTATTAAATTGTCCTCATTTTAAAATAATAATATAATATTATTTTTATTATTATTTTTTTTAACCCCCTATATTTGAAATTATGTTAAAACACCTCAACCATATAAAATTTTAATTTGTAGCAAAATCACCCCCATCCACCCTAAGCCATCGCCGACAGCCAGCCACCACTGCTGGCGGTCGCCGTAATGTTGCACGACCGATCGAATCTGACTGATTGTGCTCCGGTAAGACCTAATGCGGCCATGGATCTTTGATCCACGACAAAAAATGGCTAGATATGACCGTTTCACGGCCAAAGATGTGGCCGTAAAACGACCATAGATCTAGCCGTGAAAAGGTCAAATCTTTGGCCATGAAATGGCGGCCATTTCACGACCAAAGATCTAGGGCGTTTTATGGCCACATCTTTGGTCGTGAAACGGCCAAATCTGGTCATTTTCGGCCATGGATCACAAATCCATGGCCAGAAACGTCCTTGCCGGTACACGACCGGCAAGATCCCTTCGGTCTTGTGGCCAATATGATGACTTTCGCCGGTGGCCATCGATGGTCTTGGATGGCTAAGGGTATTTTGTTAACTTTTAAACTTTTTTGTGGTTGGGGTGTTTTAGCTAAATTCTTAAATGTAAAGGGTTTGAGTAATTGTTATTTGGTAGACATATGAAGGACAAATGTGCCCGAAATGATAAAAGATTAAAGGCAAAATAGGGTCAAAATTAAGATTACCTCGGTAATCTTATATTAACACCCATGGGGAAGGTAACCTGATTACCCTCAATATTACTAATAATAAACATTAGTTGCAATAAAAGATTACGTAATATTTTATTACTTGACAACCAAATGAGAGAATCTTGAAACTTAAACAAAGATTACAAGATTAATCTTATATTACCCCAAACCAAACGCAACCTTATGAGTATTGTATAGTATAAAGAGCAGTGTATAGGTATGTATGGTACGCATTATGGGTATGTTTGGTCGACATTGTATAATATAAAGGGTACTGTATAACACTAAATAATATTATACAATGTTTGATGGAAATTGTATTTTATTAGCTAATGCAACGTACAAGTCCTCAATACATGTCCATTACTAATGATGAATTCCAAAAATAAAAGGGTTGTATTAATTAATACCAAGTTTAGGTTAAAGGATGTATTGTGTTACTTCATTTACTTTGACAATTTTATAAGTTATTAATTACTTTAAAATATATAGATATTTATTGATTTAAAATAATATTAATAAAAATATTTTTAGTGCTAATGAATTATTCTTTTCTTTAGTAACTATTATAAATTTAAGTTAAAAATAAAAAGAATTAAGCTTTAAACGAATTATTAAATTTCAATGTATGCTTGTTTAAAAAATTAATTGAAAAACTAAAGATAAAATGATGCACCAAACATCATATAATATTTTGTATAATATTATATAGCATTATGTAATACAATATTGTACACCAAACTAAAGAAAAATAATTACAATACAATGATGCACCAAACATCATACTATATTTAGTATAATTTTATATAATACTACACAATACTATACTTATACAATGTCGTGCACCAAACAATACATACCCTTACATTCCTATTTAAGTTGCACTGTATTTAAGGTTGTTGAGGTTGAGATAGTTGACTACTTTGACTTCAAAATTTGGAGTCATTAATTCTTTACCTTATATTTGTTTATAATAAGAAATTGAGCAACATTAAATACACAAACATACAGGAGAAAGCTCCAGTCAGAAAACAAAATAGATTATGCAAAAATTACACGAGCTAAATGCAAGATAAGGCCAAAACTGAACTAAAGTGTCTTTGCAAAAACAAGCACCGACCAATGTTTCATGACAAATAAAAAAAACAAGGCCACTTCAAACTTCATCCATCTACCAGAACTTACAAAAATGATTGAGAGTCAAACAATGTGCTCCTTGAAACTTTATAATGTATCAAATGAGCTTCTTATATGTACTACCCATCACGCCATCACCTTTCCCTCTTGTATTTTGTATAATAGTGATAGATTTTGAGAAACCAACCTGATTCCATGCTGAACACTACTTCTTAGCAAAGCTCAAACGTTTTGGGTCGATTATATCTATACGAATTAGTATTGTTCCAGGATTGCCTTCTTCTTCATTCCACTCAATGGATTCTTTGTCTAGTAGCTTCATAACCTGTTCAGATAATAATATAAACAAATACATAAATCCTTCTCTTCCACCTGTGTGGGATATTAAGTCCAGCTTCTGAATTAGGGGGAAAGAAAAAAAACATCTCTCACTCATACAACTGCTAATAGAATAAATCAATGAAGTCAATTGGTGGGTTTTATCAAAAAAAAAAAGGTATTTTGTGTGACAAAACATAAATTTATGTAGAGCTAAGAGTTTAAGTTAGAGACAGGAATGATCATAAGGTGACAAGTTCGGACAATTGACAAACTAGCTAGTTTTACCTGGCGTCTACGAGTTCCCTTTTTGTTGTCTGCATCATTTGTCTCTAGGATGACCTTGAGGTACTTGAATGCTGCGGAAAACCATGATCGGATTTATTTCACATAAAATGACACAAACTGAGAGCAAATAGAAATAATAAATGATGACTCACATGAGATGCCCGAAATTCTTGAAAGATGACATCTCAAAAGACGAATAGCCTCCTTTGCTTCAAAGTCATGCAAGTCAAGTAGCATGTTGCTTTCTGTCTCTGCATTTCTGCCAATGAACAGCAGAGAGAATAAAATAAAACAGATAATAGATATCACTATCCCAATTTCCCCCTTCTCTACAACATTAAAAGGAAATATTCAAATGTTACTAACTTAGTTTCAACAATCTTCTGATTAGATTCATCATCTGCCTGACGCGCCTTTTCATGATAACGATGTCCCTGTTATACCCACAGCACTCACAGTAAATCATGTTGATTCCAGAATGGGCAATCTAACATGTTAAAGGTGATATGCCTCAAAGAAACTAGGTTTTGCCAATTATGCCACTACCATGATTTATGTGTTTACAGTTTCAGTGCAACAGGAGACAGAAATGTAATGAAGTTAATATAACAACTTGGCTTTTAAAACACAAGTCCATAAATTTCTTAAAATCAATCAAGAAAACTTAGTCTGCATCTTGAATGCCAACTGTGATGCCAAAGCACATTCATTATCCATAGTAAAATACTTTAACATAGCAAGAGTATCAATCCAAGTGTCCAGATTTCACTTCAGGTTTAATATGGTCATAATACTCTTCAATGATAGTAGATTGAAATCTTACCTCTTCCATAAGTTGGTCTGCCAGAACACGGTCACCGCTAGCGAATGCAGCAACAGCCTGGCAAGGAACTCATATTCTTAGTATTTAAAATTAAGTCAATTAACACAAATAAAATTGCACCTTTCATCAATATAAAACAGTGGTTAATGCTGAACAGCTAGATAAGAACCTACAGCTTTGTAATATTCTTTCCTCATGCCCCTATTTTCCATCACAGCTTTACGGAGAGCCTGGTAGCCATCATCCTCATCTTCATCTGCAACTACTAACAGACTTGATGAGAAGAAAGGAGAGTTTGATGGTAAGAAAAATGAAAAAAGACAACATAAGGTTAAATATAAATTTAGCCAGTTTCTCATCTATTTCCTCAGAAATCACAGATCCTTATGGTTGGACTAGACCATCATTTACAGCATGTAAACCAATTTCTAAGATCAATTTCCTTTTTTCTGCACAAACTGATGATTTTTTTCCAACACTATAACAATGTATGAACTAGTGCTACAGATTGTTCCCTTACATGGAAGATAGGTAATGTTACAGATCCACGGCACTCTTCTTTCACATGATATATTGTAACTGTAGATACAGACACACATAAAATTGATGAAATTAATCTGACAGAGTACACACCTATTGTGCTGTCTTCTTGCCAGGGAAACACATTAGCCTTGGGCTCAGGTATAAAGTCACTAGGAGGTTCACTGACCACAGTTCCGAATGCTCTAGACCTCCTGACAGCCACAGCCTTCTGTGTTCTTTTAGGCAATTCCTCAAATTTTTCGGGAGCATAAAACAAAGCAGCCAAAACTTCCTTCTGGAGTTCATTTCTCTCTTTCGACTGTCTAGGCAATTTTGTTCCACTTTTATTGGCATCGTTATCTCCACTACTGCAGGAATACAAACAAAAAGCTAACATGACTTTGGGGGACCAGACATTTTTTCCCTCTTCCTAACGCTCTCCTTGGCCCCAGCCCCTGCACTCTTGAAGGGAATAATATAGAGCTTCCTAAAGATTGAGAAGAAATAAATTTTCTAAACTTAAATACCATCCAGAAGAATTCTGCTGTTGCAAGTTTCTTTGAGAATCAAGTCCTTCGGAATTTGGATGCTCTGTCAACTGTAATACAAAATCATAAAAAAAGAAACATCTATCAATGAAAAGGTTACTGTTAATTTCCAACTGTTGATAGAAAAGAAAAACCAACTACTAACTTAACATGAACTGATCCTCCAAGAACAAGGAAACCTAAGATATAGCACAAACATTTATATCTAAACTGAAGATATTTTGTGAGACGTGTAAAGTAACAGAATTTAAATAACCATGAATCATGCATTCCTAAGCTGGTCAATATTATTTCTTTTCTTCTAAATTCAAGCAACTTGAGTGGTAGAATAAAGTGATACATGAATTGAAAAAAAAAAAAAAATGCAGAAAATGTATGTTGTAAAGGAAATCATCAAAATAACCCTAGTACTAAGTTGGTCTTACAAAATAGGGTTAATGACATCTACCCCCTTAAGGTTTGATCAAATAACAAGAATCTCTGAGATTTTTGAAATAACAAAAATCCTCTTGCCGTTAGTGAGCCATTAGGATCTATGCTATTATGAGTTAATGAATATTTACCTAATTTCCCTTCTACTATTAATTTTAACACCTAAAACTTAATAGTCGGGGTATTCTTGTTATTTCAGAAACCTCAAAAGGATTATTGTTATTGCCTCCACAAAATATTTCATAATACTTCAAAACACAAATAAAGACACTGGTAATTACTCACTCCATCTTATTTCTCAGAGATAGAGTTTTAAGAGATGTAGTAATTACTCTCACAAATTAACTAGAATAGAAAGATTTGAGGAGTAATTATTACTTTCAGATTCGCATGCACATCTCTAATATAGACATGATAGCCACCATCTTCAACTTTCATTTTAGTAACGGTATAAAGAAGAATTAAGTAAATGTAATGGGCATGTAAGAAGAATTTTACATCTATCCAGGATAAATTATCAACTAGCTTTCTCTCACATTCATCAAACTGATGACTTTACCCTACAGGAAAATTACATGTAGTGTAAACTCAACTGCAATTTTTCCATCCCAACATTGGTTTCCATATTATCTCAAATATATTTTTTATCTGTAGCCCGAACAGTAGTAAGGCTAGTTCACAGAAAACAAAACTAATAACAAGCAGTTATATGAGATTAAAGCATGCATCATCATCACAACTATAGGCACCACGGGTTAGGGAATAAGATGCAATAACACTAACCTTCTCAGAGGATCTATCAAGAGATTCCGTCCTCCTGTCCGAAGTCTCTTCTGAACGATCAAGTAGTTTCAACATGCTCTGCACAGTTAAAAAAAAAAGGTTAGAAAAGTTTAGAAGTTCTAAGTGTTTGAAACATAATCTATGACTTCTATGCAGAATCAAAGATAAAAAATTATCCGCCTTCTGTATGAAGAATTACTTCATTGATTACATGAACCAAAGAAGGTAAACCTGTATCAGCTAAATGGGTTATAGTAGCTAACACAAAGTTAGCAGGCCAAACATTATTTCAAGGTATGTCATAAATATATAAAATCCTAAATAATTTTTTCAAAAGGTCATTTTATAGTCAGGGTAATGGCTCTGTGCAAGTTTTTACAGGCCTTGAAGCATACAGTCTATTAATTTTCTCAGTTGACTAATATACTGGGTCAACTAGTGTATTCTGTTCGACTACTGAAAACCACCAAAAGATCTTATTCCCCATACTAGGAAGAATCAAAAGCTAATTTTCATCAGTATCAAAAGGTTCTTCTTGCAACATAACTTAAACAGCGATAGTAGTATATGAGAATTGCCTTTTGACCTGATATGATAATAAAAACGAAGGCGACCTTTAGTGAAATTAAGAAAAGAAAAAAAAAAAAGTAAAACAGAGGCCTCAATAAAAAAAAAAGATATTAGGGATACATACCTTTTTCATATCATATCCGCAACTCTCTGCAAATTTCATATAAAGTCAGATTAGGATGACAACACAGAAACCATCAAAATAAATACTATAAGTCCATACTGGTTTCCTAAACAATTCTGAACCAAATTTCCCTAATTGATTCCTCACACAATTATTAGCTCTAGACAGAAATTGCCCCATAGACTGATTGAATCAACTGTGTTAATACTTATTTAGCATAATGCATCTGGTTTTATTGAAATGTCTCCAAACATTCCCAAACTCCTCAAGAAATATCAAAGGATTGCCTAAGGATGTCGCAGTTACAAAATAGCAGATAAAATAATCCTGCAAGTATATTACTAATTTTACAAGCCACTGACAAAGCAACACTTTTGGTTCCTAGTTAGTTCTAGGTCTAATTTGGTTCATTACTCATACATCTAAAACGCCAATATGATTCCTTCCATGACTACCAAACATCAAATACCAAAAGGAGTGCGGGCACTGACCAATCTTTTACTGAGAATTTATAGAATGTTGAGACATTATTCCATCTCCACTGGAGTTCCCATAGATTCCTCATAAGGAAGCCCGCCCACCACTTCTTTTATTTTCTTAGAAAATTTTTACATCTACTTCATGACAAAGAAGTAATTGATAGAAATAAATAAACCATAGTGACTCATGAACACACCAGAAAAACTCACTGATGAAGGCATTTTACTTGACAAATTTCAGAACTTAAATGACTCAATCCAGCAAGAGAATGAATAAAAAAACATAGATTCAATGACACAAAAAATGAAAATAGCAACTAGAACATATGGTAAATTTGTAAAATTTGGTATACCAAGAACTTCTCGAATCACACCCCTTTCCATCCGGAACCCTTCTCCAAGCAATTTGAAGAGAAAATCTTCCATATCCTTGGGTAGAAGGTCATCTTTTGGGGGATTTGGTTTAGCTTCTTCTCCCCAGATTTCAGACATGGGAAACTCCAAATCCAACTTCAAAGGTTTGGTTGCTACACAAGAACCATTAGCTGGCTGAACAACTTCAGCATAATCTTTACCAATAACACTAGAAATAGTGCCTGCTGAAACTTTACGCCCTTTTGTCTTTGAAGCTCTGAACTTTCCATTTGCTTCATATAAAGGCTCCGAAATATTACTATTAATTGATTCTGACGATTCTTTACACCTTGCCTCACCGTTAGGTGGCTGGGTAGTGGAGGTTGAGACGCTTGCCCGCTGGTCAAAAAGAAACTCACCCGCCAGGTCTACATTTCGTCCAGCATTGCAATAAGCTGAAGCTATTTCTTGTAGAGTAAACATAGAACCAAACACGTCAAGCAAACTGTTCAATGCCTTCTCTTCAATGTCACTGTTCAATCCGTTTGAACTAGATACTTCCATTCCTAATACACTTCACAAAGCAACAAGAGCACACAATTCAGTACACAGAACAGTGTTCAAATTATACAACCAAAAATAAATAAAGCTTCATGAACATATGTTATATACCTACAGAATATAGAAACCCAAAACAGTAACATTAAAGAATCACTAAGCACCCAAGTTCACTTTCTTTTGATCTGGTTAACCAATTTTTCAGTTAACGAAAATCCCAAGAAATAATCAAATGGTTTCACAAAGCATAACCAATAACACACAGTCGCATAATTTATACAACAAAAATCCCAAGAAATAATCAAATAGTTTCACAAAGCATAATAAATCACACACAATCTTATAATTTATACAACAAAAAAGAAGTTTAGAAATAAAATCTTTCTTGCTAAACAATGCTTCACATATATACACAAAATGCAATGATTCAATTAAAGAAACATTTCGCAACCGCGTTTGGTCGCAAGAACTCGAATTCAAAGACGACAGTTATCTATTCTTGCTCCCACTTCATTATCTAGGTATGATACAAACAAAAGAAAGAAAGAAAAAAGGAAAGAAAAAAAGGAAATAGAGAGATTATACTATACAGGAAAATATAAAAATTGAGTACAAATTTCCAGTTGAAATAACCGTAAAGAATCAAAGAGAAGTCTGATTTTTCAATCAATAAATAAAATTAAATTGAAAAGAGATTAAGAAGAGGCGTACCAGAGGGGTTTTGCAGAGGTTTGGAGAAGAGAGAGAGAGAGAGAGAGAGAAAGGCAGAGACTCCCACTCACTTCGCCTGAATACAAAAGTTTTCAAGACTTTGTTTGTTTGTTTATATAGAAAATAGAAATGGAAATGGAAATAAAATTTTTGATTTGTTTATGTAAATTTAAGAAAAGAATAAATATAAATCTTGTGGTGAAAATGAAAATGACATGAAATGAATATGAAATTGAAGGAGAATGATGATAATAATTAATAAATAATGTTAAAAAGAAAAAGTAAAAAAAAAAAAAAAAATTAAAAAAGAGATGTCATTTGGCGCTCAATCTGAAATCTCAATTGCTTATTTGCGCAGTTAAGTTTTGATTCCGTGTAGACTGGTTTTACCCTTCTTTCGCAAGCTGTTGACCCCTTCTTCCACAAGTGTTAGTCGCATGCCTTCTGCCTCAAGATTAGAGAGTAGAGACATTTAACATAACTATCCAAATTCATTTAGAGACATTAACATAACTATCCAAACAAGTTATGATTTTAACTCATTGGATTTGGTTGTGTAAGGTAGAAGATTTACATTAAAATAAGAAAAAGCAAAAGGAACACGACCATCTTAAATGTTAACAACTTCCCACCAAATTAAAGAATATCCCACCACTTTTCTTTAGGGTGCATTTGATTAGAGGTAATTCCCCATTATTAGGGGTGTTCGAAAAAATATAAAAACTCTAACCAAATCGAATTTTTGGTTATCTAAAAACAATAATGCTATGGATATCGGGATTTTTGCATCAAAATATTGTATTGGCCTACGTGTAAGACGCCTCTGATTTTTTTAACAATCTTTTTATGACTATCCATCAAATTTGGACTTACTGGCTTCACTCATTGACGCCTCCATATATTATATGGACGGGCATCCATATACTACAATGGGACGGGCTCATCCCCATTTAAAGGACGCCCGTCCATAAATAAAATACAATAAAAAGTTTTTATAAACATTTGGGACGGTCGTTCATCTATTGTGGACGGTCGTCCATTACTTTTGGATCCATACTTAAAAAAAATAAAATAAAATTTCTAAACATGGATACTTCTTCTTCTTCTTCTTCCTTTCGGAAATGTTTACCTTCTTCGCTCTTCTTCTTCTTCAAGCCAAGCCAAAACTGATCGCCTCTCCAGCCACTATTAATTTACTTTTCCAGATAACCATGATCCCTCTTTACACGCTACAAACTAAACCATAAAACCAATGCCAATAACTCAACTAAAGCAAACATCACACTGAGAAGTCTACACATTCACAAAAAACAATTAAAAAGAATATCCAGATAAACAATGGATTTCAAAACAAAAACTAACTATCAAAACAATTTACTTTTCCAGAAGGGACTTCTGTGGTGAGGAGCTTTTGACCTGGGCACTGGAACTCAAATCTAGCATTAACTTCCCATCCTCTACTTGGACGATGAAGGCTATGAGAGAGGTTCAGGCTTTTGCTCTGTCTCTGAAGAGCTAACATTTGCGGCCACTCAATTCAGGGCGCCTTCACAAGAGACGAGTTCAACACACCTTCAGGGTTCTACTCATAACAGTGGAGGACATGGGCCGCATGCTTCATCCAAGTGCATGGCGCCGTTATTCCAAGAGAAAGAAAATGGAAAATTTCCGAAAGGAAGAAGAAGAAGCAGTATCCATATTTAGAATTTTTTTTTTTAAAGTATGGACGGGCGTCCATTACGAATGGACGCCCGTCCAAAAGTAATGGACGGCCGTCCACTGCAGATGGGACTTCCGTCCCAAATATTTATAAAATTTTTTTATTGTATTTTATTTATGGACGGGCGTCCTTTAAATGGGAACGCCTGTCCCTTGTATATGGACGCCCGTCCATATAATATGGACGGGCGTCCATGTGAGTGAACGGCCGTCCAAATTTGATGGACGGCCGTTCACTAGAAAAAAATTGTTAAAAAAATCAGAGGCGTCTTACACGTAGGCCGGTACAATATTTCGGTGCAAAAATCCCGGTGTCCGTAGCATTATTGATCTAAAAAACTAGTTCGGTTTTAGTTCAAAGAAAATAAAAAATGAATTTTCGGTTCAGTTACTGGTTTAGGAGAATATGGAAACCGGTTAATTATAAAAATATTAAATTAAAATATAAAATAAAAAAAATCCGATTTATTATAAAATTATTAAATTAAAAAATATATTAAATATTAAATTAAAACCGGTTCAAAACCGGTTTTCCCCTTAATTTATTTGGTTTCAGTTTAGGAAAATTCCTGAACCAAAAAACCGGTTCGTTTTACAAAATCGGTTAACCGGTTTTGAACAACCTTACCCATTACTCTATTAATATCATCTTATATTACTGACGTTATCATGTTTGATTGTCAAGTAATAAAAGAATCTAGTAATCCTTCAGTACCAATAGTAATCACTATAGATTATATATGTGGTAATCTGAATACCACTCATTTCAGTAATATCATCTTATATTACTGATATTATTATGTTTGGTTGTTAAGTAATAAAAAATTCTGATAATCCTCCAATACCAATAATAATCATTGTAGATTATATAGGTGATAATCTGAATACCACTCATTTATTAGATATTCTAAGATTACTTGGTAATCTTAATTTTGTTACAATTCTACCTTTAATTAATAAAATTTTTAGACAATAATGCCCTTGCTCTGAAAATAATTTATAAGAATATTCATCGACTATTTTATCCCTATACACAATTTTTTTAAGACATTATTACCCTTGACTCCTCTCATTTCCTTTTCAAATCCCACCAAACCTCGTCACCGGAGTTGCCTCCAATTGCCGATGAAGCTCATTGCGTTTCCACATGTTTTCCTATTTTCTCGACCCTTTTTCACTTGCACTTGCTAGCATGTTTATAGGATACCAATGACAATGATGTCTCTGATGAGGAACTTGTAAATTTTGCATTGTTTGCAAATTGTTGTCTTCTTGCGTTTGAAGAAGCAGCACAAGATGATGGATGGAATCAAGCTATGGATGAAGATATTCATTCAATACAGAAGAACAACACTTGGGAGCTAACTTCACTTCCTAAGGGAAAGAAATCGATTGGTGTCAAGTGGGTGTACAAGATCAAGTATAAACTAGATGGTCAAGTGGACCGATTGAAGGCTAGGCTGGTTGTGAAAGAATAAAAACAAAAGCCATGTATTGATTATTATGAAGTTTTTGCACCTGTAGCTAGACTTGATAACACTAGTATGGTGATTGCCCTAGCTGCCCAAAAGAAATGGCAAATACATCAAATAGATGTGAAGTTAGTGTTTCTTAATGGACAACTTGAAGAAGAAGTCCTTGTAGATCAAACCGTTGGTTATGTGAAGAGAGGTCATGAAGATAAGGTCCTCAAGCTAAAGAAAACTTTATATGGATTAAAACAGGCACCGAGAGTTTGGCACACTCGTATCGACTCATATTTCCAAGAAATTGACTTTCTTAAGTGTCCTTACAAACCTATACTTTACATCAAATTCAACTCACATGGAAATATGCTTAGTGTGTGTTTCCATGTGGACGATTTTATATTCATAAGAAATGACTCAAGAATGTTTTCTGAATTCAAGGAGGCTACAACTAGAGAGTTTGAAATGACCGATTTGGGGCTTATGTCTTATTTTCAGGGACTTGAGAGTTATGCAGATTGATGATGGGATATTCATCTCACAGAAGAAATATGTAGCATATATTCTGAAGCGGTTCAAGATGGAATCATGTAATCCTATCAAGACTAATGTGGAAGCAAGGCTGCATTTGAACAAACATGGCAATAGTGAACTTGTCAATCCAACTTATTTTCGGAGTTTAGTAGGTAGTCTATGTTATTTGACTTTTTTATAGACCAGATATGTCATTTGGAGTTGGTATTATTAGTCGGTTTATGAAGACACCTAGCCAAGTTCATTTACAAGCTGCAAAACGAATTTTGCGATACATAAAAGGTACTCAAAATCATAGTATATTTTATAAATATGCTAATGATTGTAATTTTGTTGGGTATACCGAAGTGACGGGGCAAGTGATGTTGAACATATTAATGTATATTTGACCATCTCAAAATTCAAGTCCTGATTCCGTCACATTAATATAAAATATTCAATAATTATTTTCTAATTAAAAATAAATACAATGCAACAAAATTTTACTTAATACATATTAATTAAGGCTATGCACATCTCTATTATTCATAAGATTCTCTTAAATTTTACTTAATATAATGCAGCTTACAGTATATAATTTGTTGTTCACACAATCACCATGAATCGCTCCCTACAACAAGAACAAAGTGTATAAAATGTTTTTCCTGATTTCACTCGCATACTCCAACAAAATCAGGTAAAACTTCAGTATATAAACCCCATTGACGCCAGAGCCATTCATTCAAAGCATCCAAGTTTTGCTTAATCAATTAAAATGGCATCTCCCAGTTTGATTTTCATTAGCATTCTTGGCTTCACTAAGCTTCAGCTCTTCTAGTAGAGTTAGTATCCCCATTGAGAAAAATATCACACTTTCCCATTTTGACCACGCTGACAAAAACAATATCAGCAACTCCCAGGTCGAATGTGGCCAACCATGTTGTGATCATCAGAGCTGTTGGAGTCCACCATATGAGCCTCCTCCTCCTTGCAATCGTCCATATTGTCATAAGCCACCGTGCACTAGTCTGAGTAGGGGGACGTCCGGGCTTCATGCTCCAAATGCATGTTGCATCTCTGAAGCCTGTTGTGTTACATTTTACTACTTAATAAGACCTTTAGAGTCAAATTTTTAATAAAACATAACGAATTTCTTGTTTCATGATGCCATTTAAGCTACTCTTTAACATTCATATCATTTGTGTGTTCTTCGGTTTCTTAATTTCATGTAAATTTCATCTCTTTAATTATCAAGCAAATGCATACCAGCTGAAGATGCGAGTAACCATTAATTCAAACAGCTTAATAAGTAAGATTTTTTTTTTTTTTTTTTCGGCCGAGGGAAACTTATATATATATATAAACTCCAAGAATGAAGACCTAATTAATAAGCTTTACCCAGTTAACAGGTTTGAGATTGTGAAAAATATATATGGCACAATTTTGTTGATACATTAAATTACATTTTAAACATAGGAAATCGAGATAATAAGGAAAGTAATTATCATAGACCACCAATCGAGGAATTGAGAAACAACATAGCATTATACAATAATAAGTTTGCAGAGAGAATTAGCTGAATGTTGCTTAAAATTCATAAATATATAAGTAGAGGAGTGTTACAAATATAATATTACGCACATATATATAAAAGCTGTGGTGTTTCGGCTGAGATGGGGTTGATTTGTAGGTTTAGGGGTTATTAATTTATCCTATGTTAGCATTATTTTCGTTTTCATAGGGAGTTAGAATTTGCTAGCATCTAATTAAATCGTCCAACAGTTTCACCACCTCGCTTAATGTGATGAGACCATCTTATTAAAAAAAAAACAACATTTATGATTAATTTTCAAAACTACCTCTTGTGTTGGTGGTTATTGATGAATAATAATGAGTAGTTATTTATTGATCACGGTGATGAGTCTATGAAAAAAATATATATGACAAATATATGATAGCACATGTTATTATATTATTGGATGAGACAATCTCACAACATTATCCAAGTAATAAAACTTAATTGTAAGGGTGCGTTTGATTGGGGTTATATAAGATTACTGAAGTAATGTCATATTAATTACTTGATTACCACATTTGGTTGTTAAGTAATATAAAATTTCGGTAATTTTCTAATACCAATAATAGTTACTGCTGATAATATAGGAGGTAATCTGATTAGCTCTATTTTCTTAGATATTTTAAGATTACTTGGTTATCTTATTTTTGTTACAATTTTATTCCTTATTAATAAAATTTTAGGACAATAATATCCTTCTTTTAAATTTTTTTTACAAAATACCAATTGACTATTTTATCCTTATATACAAAGATTTTAGGACATAAATACCCCTTAAATTATACAAAATTACCCAAGGGTGGTGGTTGGATGTGGCCACCACCGCTAGTAGCCGGAGACGGAATGGCGCACGATCGGCCATATTTGGCCGGTCGTGCACCGCTAAGGCTATTTCTGGCCATGGATCATAGATCTATGGCCGGAAACAGTCAGATCTGGCCTTTCACGATCAGATATTTGGCCGTGAAATGACGGTCGTTTCATGGCCAAATATCTGGCCTTTCACAACCAAATCTCCACTTTTGCCTCGCCATTGGTGGTGGTAGGTCGCCGATAGTGGCTTGGAGTGGGTGGGGATGTTTTTGTTAAGTTTTAAACTTTTTTGTTGTTAGGGGTGTTTTAGCTAAATCTGAAATGTAGGGGGTTAAAAAAATATTCAAAAAAATATATTATATTAATATTTAAAAAGGAGGGCAATTTAGTAAATTATATAACATATCCATCAATTTATTCCTCCCAACCAAGCATATTAATATAACATACCCACTAATTTATTCCAACCAACCAAACACATTTCCCTAAACATTCCCAATAATCTTTAAAGTAATATATCTTTTCATTAATATAACATTCCCTGAATCAAACGCACCTAAAAGTTTGAAAAAGATCCATGAATTGCACGGTTCAATAATCTTTAATTTACTAAATGTCAAATACTAAAATTCCAAGTTTATATATACATTCATCTTCATTATAAATACAACTATTTTATACCTTAACTAAAATATATAAGAATTAACAACAATCCTAGCTTCCCTGTTGGACACTTTCTCAAGTCCCATTACGTGCATGTAATATTTTGCTCACATGACCGCCATGACTAGCTCTATACCTCATTTTACACGCCTTGTTGTACTGTGTTTATCTCTTACAAATTTAAATACCTAGACAAACTTAACTATATAAATCCTTGATTGGTGGGTACCTAGAGCCTCAATTCACAGTTTCGAACTTTGAAGAATTAAACCAATTAGTTATGTCGGTGCCGAGATCGGTTTACATAGCCTTTCTTGTTTCACTTCTCTTAGGAGTCTGCTCTTCTCACAGACGTCTGCCTGAGGGTGAAGATCATCATGGGATGAGCATGGAGTCTGGTGGTGAGGTTTGTTTGGAGCAAGGTGATAATAGAAATTGCCCTAAACCCCATGATGGGAACCTTTCATATCCGCTTGCAGACGCCATGGATTCTGATCACAACGGTATCCGAATGGATTGTAAAAAATGCAGAGTGTTTAAAGAGTGTAAATCATGCTTAAATGGTAATACTAGTCTCATACAACCCAAGGAATCTTATTATAACGACGACGACCCAGGCTGCTCAGATTGCCCATTTGCAGAATGTAAAAAGTGTTCTATCACCATCGAGAGTGGAGAGCTGAGTGTGGAGGCCAGAGCACCGGAGTCAGGGTAGGCACTGATGTGCTACAAAATAAGCCCTTCAATTAGAGGGGTTTATAATAAAAATAAAGGCGTTGATGACATATATCATGCATGCATAAATAAAACTTAGTAGATTATGAAACATAAACACATTTAAAAAGTTTGATACAAAAACACTTAAAATTGTAGCACCCGAATGATTTCATTAAGCAACTCCCAACATAGTGAGACCAAATCTGATGGCATCAACGAATAATGAATGAATTAATTAATTTCCATTGGTGTGGTCAAATTTTTGCTCATTAATTTTTTTGTATCAAACTCTTTTCATTTCAAGTCTAATGTAAAATAGTTCATGTTTAATGTTAATATATCATTTTTACTATTAAAGAATTTGGTAGGAGAGAAACCTTCGTCTGTTCAAAGGCGATAGGAAGAGTCGCCTTTTGGTTGTGAATACAATCTTTGATGCTGTAAGGCTCAGGCTGATTAGCATTATATTTAAGGATAAGGACAGGGTCAGTAGAATTTATGAGGAATGGGACACTCCTAGGTGTTGCATTGCGGAGGGCCTTAAAGGAAATGAGTGATGTTGTTGGTTGGAGTGCTTTCCGCTTTGGCTTTGTGTTTTTGGTTGGTTTGCTGCCATTGGTGTGGTGCGTCCTTGTTCGGGGGCCTGATCTGGATTTGGTGGTTGTTTGCCAGAGTTGGCTGATCTGGTGCTTTGTGGGGGTCTCTTTTTGGTTGGCTGGTCGATGGGTCCCTGGTCTGGTGTTTTGTGTGTGTGCTGATGTGGCACCTGTTTTGTGCCTATGTGGAGTCAAACTTTTATATGCTTGGTCACAGGCAATTTTAGAAGGAAGAAAGGGGGTTTGGTTCAGGGAATGTTAGATTACTAGAAATATTAAGTTACTGGAATCTTATATTATCTTGAACATTACTAACAATCTTTAGGAAAATGTATTTAGTTAGTTGATGTGTATGTTATATTAATATGTTTGACTAGGGGGAATAAATTGGTGGGTCTGTTATTTTAATTACTAAATTACCTTCTTTTAAAATATTAATAAAATATTATTTTTATTATTAACTTTTGAAAAATTTCTTTTAACCCCCAATATTTCAGATTTAGCTAAAACACGCCCGCTTATATAAAACTTTAATTTATGACAAAATCACCCCCACCCCCTGCCGCCGCCTGCCACCACTGCAAACCACCATCGGAAGTCTCCGAAAGTCATCTTGAGTAGCTCACCGTGACCACGAGGCTCCAATATGGCTGTTTCTAGCCATATTGATGGCAAAAAAGGGTCATATCGAAGCCTTCCGGAGCCTCCCAACTAATCTCGGTCATTTTCAGGGACTCCGACGACTTTCCGACGGCGGTCCGTGGTGGTTGGCCTGCTGCCGACGGTGGTGGTCTGTAATTTGTTTTAAATATAAGGGCATTATTGTCCAAAAACTTAATTAAACAAGGGTAAAATTGAAATGACATATTAATGTAAATTTATTTTAAAATAGTGGCATTATTGTCCAAAATTTTTATTAATAAGGGATATAATTGTAACAAAAATAAGATTATCTTGGTAGTCTTACAATACCTAAAAAAATAGAGGTAATAAGATTACCTCCAATATTAGCAATAGTAACAACTATTGGTAATGCAAGATTACCGGAATCTTATATTACTTAACAATCAAATATGGTAATCAAGTAATATTAGATGACATAACCCAAGTAATCTTCTATTACCTCTAACCAAACGCCCCCAAAGAGGCATAACTGGAATTTCCCATCAGGATATTTGTTTGTCTTTCATAAAATAATCTGCTTCCGTTTGAAAATACTTTTGATTGGTGGGCATTATTTTTTTAAAAGAATTGGAAGTAATGTTATTTATGTGTTTTCCAACTACACTTAGGAGGAATTGCGTCAGCAGAAAGAAGAGGAAATGGATGATTATTGTTCTCAGGTATGGAATCTGGCATTCTGCTTCTTGTTCTTATTTGTCTTGTTTTCACCATTAAAATTATGCATGCCATTATTAAGTTTCCCTAAAATGCAATTTGGCAATTTTTTCTTGATTATTAATTTGAATAATATCTTTACAAATTCAGGGTTTCTTATGTATAAAAAACATGTTTTTTTTTTTTGGGGGGGAGGCTAAATTTGTTTTATTTGTAAGAAAGTAAAGGCATTGTCTCTTTTTTGTAGACAATGATCCTTGGGTAGGTGATGGTGATTGAGTGAGTAGGCAAATATCTATTTAATCCTGACGGGGGACATTCTCTAGGATATAAACTAACATGAATATATGATTCACCTATCTGTCTTAGTATTATAACATGCTGGTCATTGTATCTAAGTGTAGAATATATGAACATCAAGTAAAATATAAGCGATAGACATAAATAACATTACATCAATAAAACACCCGCTAGTGTTGGAATATTTGTGGACCTATAATGAAACCTCTTTTTCTCAGTTTTGTGTTTTAAGTGATGAATTCGGTGCCCTTAGAAGCTAGCATCTACTGCCATGTATTTGCTATGATCATGTTTATGGAAAGAATAGGGGTACCAGGAAGTTTGGCAATTTACAGTGGTTCTTATGAATTTAAAACATATGATGAATCAGAATATATATTCAATTTTTTTTTTTTTTTTTTTTTGTGTTCAATTCAATGGTTTATTTCCTGTTCTTTTAAATGTTATAAGTCTTGTTTAAATAAAGAGTTAATTGTGTTTGTTGTCTGTCTTCATTTTGTAACTAAATCTGGGTAATGGTTTGTTGTTGTCTTTTATGTTCTCATAGTAAGAGTAAATGTCCTTTGCATTTTAAGTGAGCCTAAATTTAGCTAGTGATTATGACTTATTTAGTTGCACATTATTTATTTTTGCCCCTTCGATTTTGGTATTGAATTATTATATGATGATATCATCTAAAATATATTGTCCCTATTGAGTAATGATTGATTCTTAAAGTTTAAAGCTGACAGGAACTAACAGCAGTAATATTTAAGGTCTAACATGTCCTTTGGTGTGCTCAGTTAATTGAATTGAGTTGTTATGCGGATCCAACCACAGGCCCCGTGGATACTAATTAAACTGGAATAATATGTTTTGAGTAGATTTTAATTTGTATTATGTGTTTGATTGATATGGCTTCCAGTTAAGCATCTTGTCTTTATGGTACATGGTATTGGTCAGAGGTTGGAGAAATCTAATTTGGTTGATGATGTCGGCGACTTTCGCCATATTACAGCAAGTCTTGCTGAACAACACCTTACTACACACCAACGTGGCACCCAGAGAGTTCTTTATATCCCTTGCCAGGTGAATAAGAAATTATTTTGTACCTAATTGAGTCTCTCTTCTGTATGTAGTTTGATTCCCTTGTGTCAATTACCAGTCTCAAGCTGTTTGGAATTTGAAAATGCATAATGTTTGATGCAGTTTTGATGAAATTAGGCTCTGTTTTATGTAAAGCTAATATGGACTGACGAGTGACGAGATTGTAGATGTGTTTGTGGATAGTGTTGTGTATCTTAGTTAAAATATCTCTCTTTATTTCTCTCTCTCAATCTCTCTTCCTTTTCTGGAAAACTAGAAAATTATGTGATCATGTTGTTAAGAGGCTATGTAATTGCTTCATATTCAATGAATTAGGCATGCACATTTTGTATATTATTTAGATGATGAAATGTTTTATGGCATTTCAATATGCCTAGTTTTTATTCAATTTGAAAGTTTCTTTTTATGTTTTCTAGTTAGAAATGATAACACCGTTTTGTTGTGAAGTATATCTCTTATTTGTCTATTTTTACAGATATACCATCATGTCGTCACTTATTCTTAATTGCTTACTGTAAATAAACGTACTAAGGATGAATATTCACACACATTTCTCATACATAGCTTAAAAGGATACATATTTATATACACTTGTAGTGTTCTAAACTAGGTAGGTGATATATCCACATTATTTCACAAACAGCTTGTGCCATAGCCCTATATTCCGACTCTGCACTTGATCGTGACACGACATTCTGCTTCTTGCTCTTCCATGATATTAAATTTCCTCCGACAAAGACACAATAGCCTGATGTGGATCTTCTATATACCTTGGAATCTGCCCAATCTACATCTGAGAAACATTCAATATGAGAGTGACTATGATTGGCATATAATATACCACGTCCAGGGGCTCTTTTCAAATAACACAAGATCTGCTCCAAAGCCGCCCAATGATGAACTGTTAGGGAGGCCATAAACTGATTGACAACACTTACTGAATATACAATATCTGGACGAGTCATCGTAAGATAGTTCAACTTCCCGACCAATCTTCTATATTTTTCAGGATCTCCAAATAGTTCACCATCTTTCGTAAGCTGCATATTAGGAACCATCGGAACACTACATGGCTTTGCCCCCAATTTCCCTGTCTCAGTTAATAAGTCGAGCACATATTTCCTCTGAGAGAGGAATATACCTCATTTGCTCCTTGTAACTTCAACCCCCAAGAAATACATCAATATCCCTAAGTCTTTTGTGTGGAATTGGGTATGGAGAAAAGACTTAAGAGATGTGATGCCCACACTATTATTCCCAGTAATAACAATATCATCCACATACACAACTAGAAGAATGATGCCAGTTTTAGATCGTTTGTAGAAAATAGAATGGTCGGTTTTACATTTTAGCATACCGAATCTCTCAACAGCCTGACTAAACTTTCCAAACCAAGCACGAGGACTCTGTTTTAAACCATACAGAGATTTGCGAAGATAACATACTTTCCCATACTCCCCCTTAGCAACAAACCCAGGAGGTTGCTCCATATATACCTTTTCCTGAAGATCGCCATGAAGAAAAGTATTCTTGATGTCTAGCTGATGCAAAGGCCAATCATAAGTAGCTTCCATAGAGATAAACGATCGAATAGAGATGAACTTAGCCACAGGGGAAAAAGTATCAGAATAATCAACTCCGTAGATCTGAGCATATCCTTTAGCAACCAGACGAGCTTTTAGTCCAGCAACTGACCCATCTGGATTAACTTTAACTGTAAACACCATTTGCATCCAATTGCCTGTTTCCCTGAAGGTAAATCTACCAATTTCCAAGTACTATTGTCATCTAAGGCATTCATTTCCTATATCATTGCATTACGCCAATCAGGATGAGAAAGGGCTTCATGAACAGTTTTAGGGATAATAATAGAATCAAGGGAAGCAATAAAGGAGCATGATGAATGTGACAAATGATCATAAGAAACACAAGAAGAAACAGGATAAGTACACTGTCGTTTACCTTTTCGCAATGCAATAGGAAGATCATCACTTTAAACTGGATCGGATGATGAAAGAGTTGGTGTCGGACATGAAACAGAAGGAGGTGGACGATGAGAGTAGACTTTGACAGGAGCAAGATCAGAGATAGGAGCCGATGCAGGAACACAAGAATAGTGACAGGGTCAGAGACAGGCATTGGTTCAGATATCGGTGCAGGGGAAGTGAAGGTATAAACTAACAAATCATCATTATCATCATCCTTCTGACGATTTGCAAGAGAAGAGGGAAAGTATGGTGTTTCTTCTAGAAAGGCAACATCAGTGGAAACAAGATACTTATTAAGACTTGGACAATAACACCGATATCCTTTCTAAAGTCGAGAATAACCAAGAAAGACACATTTTAATGACTTGGGATCTAATTTAGTGACTGACGGTCGAACATCCTGAACAAAGCAAGTGCTACCAAAAACCCTAGGTTCAAGAGGAAATAATGCTTTGTTAGGAAAATGAATAATGTATGGGGTTTTACCATGAAGGACAGAAGACGGCATGTGGTTAATCAAAAAGCAGGCGGTGGAAACTGCATCAAACCAGAATGGTTTAGGAACATTCATTTGGAATAATAAGGCTTTGGCAGTTTCAAGAAGATGTTTGTTTTTTCGTTCTGCTATTCCGTTTTGAGATGGAGTATCAACACATGAAGTTTGATGAAGAATGTCATTCTGAGTCATGTAATTTTGAAAAGAAACTGACATATATTCTTTTGCATTATCAATGTGCAATGTATGAACAGAAACATTGAATTGAGTTTTAATCTCAATACAAAAAGCACAGAAATAAGAAAACAAATCAGAACAATTTTTTATTAAGAATAACCAAGTCATACGAGAGTAATCATCCACAAATGTAACAAAATATCTAAAACCAGTTTTAGACAGAACTAGAAAGGACCCCAAACATTAGAGTGAACTAATTCAAAGGGAGAATTAGCTCTTTTATTGACTCTAGGACTAGAACTGACACGATGATGTTTAGCAAACTGACATGACTCACACTTTAATGTAGACACTTTATTAAACTGAGGACACAATCTCTTCAGTGAAGGAAGAGATGGATGGCCCAAACGACAATGTGCTTGAAACGGGGATGCAACGCTAGAACAAGCGACAGGTGTAGATTTTGGTCAGTCGAGAATATATAAACCTCCAGATTCATGTCCTTTACCAATAATCTACTTCGTCATAAGATCCGGAAACAAGTAATAATCGGGAAAGAATAAAACACAACAGTTAAGAGCACGAGTAAGTTGGCTAACAAAAATCAAATTGAAAGAAAAATCTGGTAAATGTAACACATTTGACAAGGGAAGCTGTGGAGTAGAGGTAACTGTGCCAAACCGAAGAACGTAGGATGGTGACCCATCTGCTACAGTCACATTCGAAAGGGTTTTTGATTGATAAGTAGCGAAGAGACTGGGATTACCTGACATGTGATCTGTTGCACCAGATTCAATGACGAATTTGGAGGATAAGGAAAGTAGACATGTATTTGGCTTACCTGAGTCAGTCATAGCCGTGATAGGAGTAGGTGAAGGTTTTAATGATTCCTGGTACAATGAAAACTTGGCAAATTCATTTGCAGAGATAAGAACTAACTGATCCGAAGTATCATTAGTGGATGCAACATGGGCAGAGGGATTTCTTTTATTTCTGTTCTGAAGCTTTCTACAATCACGCTTTATGTGTCATGGCTTATGGTAATATTCACACACAATTCCTCCCATATTACTATTTGACCCTCCTTCCTCTGTTGCCATTTCCAAATTGTGATCGTCCAGATTCAGTCATTCTTTTGACTGACGAAAGCACCACTAAACTTAACCGGTAGGGTACCTTTTGTGCAAAGTACCTTACTAAAGACATCCTGCAACGAAGAGATCTCTGGACTAGCTAGAACCTGAGAGTTAGCAGTCTCAAATTCAGAAGGAAGACCTGCAAGAAAACTCATGACTGCCATTTGCTTCTGTTGTTTTTGTTGAACTTTGACATCAGCTCTGAAGGGTAACAACATGTTCAACATTTCATAAGTCTTCTTAAACTCCATAAAATAAGCAGTACGAGACTTATCTTATTTCTCTGCACCGTAGAATGCCTTACACACTTCATAAATATGAGAAACATTCCCTTTTCCAGAATACAAAAACTCCAAATAATCCATCAGTTCTTTAATAAACTCACAATGATTAATTAGGCCATATACCTCACTGTCAATAGAGTTCCGTATTTGTAGAATCAACCAAGCATCATCCTGGAGCCATGTCTTTTTCGAATCATCCTCCGGTGGATCATCAATCATATGATCATCTTTATCAATACTTCGTAAATACAGTATAATAGTTTTACGCCAATCATGGTAATTAGTTATACCAATGAGCTTATGTTCTGTAATTTTCGACATCGTCGGTATCATTTCCATCACTGGCTTTGTATCAGACATGTCTTAAACAGATGATAATCCCAATGCACACCAACAAATGGTTAAAACAAAGCAAACTAATCAAATTTTAGTGACACACCAAATCAATCAACAGCCACCGCCAACCAGAGGCCACAGCACAGCAAAAATCCAATAACCAAACGAAAACAAAGTGCCAAAAGATCACAACTAAATCCTCAGAAATATCTAAACAAAGAATAGCAGTGAATCAGTAAGAGATTACCCAATCTAGCATGAAAATGTGCTGTACAAGTACCGGCTAAGCAGACGAAGAGAATCGAAGGAGACGTTAGCAGTGGACGCGCTCTCATGAGCCGATGCGTGGTACTGTTCATCGAAGTTTCAGGTGGCATATGGAGCTCACGTGCGGGGATTCTGATGGCCGGAACTCGAGGTTTTGCTGATCGGCGACTTCTGAATCTCCCTAGGGTGGCGGTGTTAAACAAATCTCAACCTAAACAGGTGTTCCCAATTTTGAAACCCAAACCCTAATTTCCCAATTTTGAAACCCAAACCCTAATTACCTTTTAAGGCTCTGATACCGTGTAAATAAACGTACTAAGGATGAATATTCACACACATTTCTCATACATAGCTTAAAAGGATACATATTTATATACACTTGTAGTGTTCTAAACTAGGTAGGTGATCAATCTCTATTAGGATACAAGTGATCCCTAAAATCCAGGATTTTAACGTGATCATTGTAATCTAGGAAGTTATATACATTTGTAACACTTACTTTTTGTCATGTGGAAATTTGTAATTATTTTCCATCAGGAAAGATTTTTACTTTGGACAGTTGTCATAAATTTTTAGTCTACTGCCATCGGTTTGGAATCATTTAAAAGAGTCATGTCTGATATTGTTGTCATTTTGTATGCTGAAGTGTGTATTCTTTATCACTTTATATTTGTTTCCATAGCAAAATCTTCTTTCTCTTGTTTTCTTATATTGTTGCTGTTGGTTCATTGAAGTGTGTTTCTTATGCCACTGTATTTGTGTTTCAGTGGAGAAAAGTTTTGAAGCTCAGTGGCAAAACTGCAGTTGAAAAGATTACTTTAGATGGTGTACAGGGTTTGCGCGTCATGCTTAGTGCAACAGTTCATGATGTGTTATACTACATGAGCCCCATCTACTGTCAGGATATTATCAACTCGGTACTAGTTATCTTGTTTTCAATGTCTCACCTTCTCTTCTTTCATTTCTATTTCCCAATGACTAAGCTGTTTCATTATTTAACTATAAAGCTTCTTTCAATCCAGCTTCCTTGTTTAAAATGACATTTTTCTGCACAGGTTCATGATAGTCTTTTTAAAGCTTTAGACCATAATTAGTAGCAGTGGATACCTGATCCACTATCCAAGTTTTTCCAAAGCAGTATACGTTTAAGTTTCCCATCAAAAAAAGTTCTAAAATTGCTTCTTCATCCTATGCACACTAAACTAGAACATTGGTCTGTTGGAGATATCTTGAGCATAGACAGACAATGACATTTTCTTTTGGCAAATGCTATGCTATAATTCTTTGTAGTCTTAAAAGAAAAATGTAGCTGATGTCTTGAGCATAAACATTCACATTTTCTTTTGGCAATTATTATGTTATAATTCCTTATGGTCTTAAAAAAAGAAAAATGTAGCTGATGTCTTGAGCATAAAAGCAGGTCACATTTCGATCATTAAGGTTGAAATTTGAAATTTGTTTGAAGTTTGAACTGATGAAGATGCACTTTTGCTCCGCCAGGTTTCAAACCAATTAAATCGATTATGTCTGAAATTTCTTAAACAAATTTCTGGCTATGGTGGAAAGGTATGCGGCTGATATCTCTTTGTTAGGCTGTAATGATTAAGTGACAATTTAGCTTATATTAACATTTGTTTAGGTTTCTATATATGGTCATTCCTTCGGAAGTGTCCTCTCGTATGACATCCTTTGCCATCAAGAGAATCTATCACCCCCGTTTCCAATGGATTGGATGTACAAGGAACAACAAGATACCATTGAAGAATCTTCCCATGCTATGAACAATCAACCTTCTACTGGTGACTCATCAACCGATTTTAAGGGTGTTAAGATATATTAGGAAAATAGAGATATTATTTCCTAGATTGACTGTTAAGATATATTAGGAAAATAGAGATAGTATTTCCTAGATTGATTTGTGTAAATATGGTAGACTAATATTGTGTGTATATCCTTGATTATTTAGGATCAATTCTTTTCTAATTCATGTAACTTGTACATTGTATAAATTCCCATCTTGCTTGGGGAAATGATCAAGCAACATATTTCACAAACACTATTGTTTCATGGTATCATAGCCAGGTTGGTTCTCAGCCTTCTTCTTCTTCTAAATCCATCTATTTCAAAAACCCTAAAACATATCTTTAAAGGAGGTGCTCCTCTTTGCTTTTGGGGAGTTTATTTCTCGATTCTCCTGGTTCGTCGGCATCTTTTGGTTCTTCTCAGGTGATCGGTTTCCTCCAGTTCTTCTTTCTTGTTGGTGATTCAACTCTGACAGAGGGTGTTTCTACCGTTTTGGATTTATCTCTCACTTCTCTTGATTACAATGGCAGAAGCATCAAAATCAGGTGATATCAAACCATTCTTCTCTTATATTTCTAGTTCTCCAACAATTACTACAGTCAAGCTTCAGGGTAGTTGGCGTGCTGTCGTAGGCACCCAGAATTAAAACCTAAAAAGCACATGTAGTAGTGTGAGTCAGGATCATTCCCACGGAGAGTATCTAGCCAAATTTAATGTTATGTGAACCAGTATTGGGGGGGGGGGGTGTTTGAGTTAAACAGAAACAATTTTGGGAAAACAACAATTGAAATTAATCAATCAATCAAAATAACAAACCTTGGTCTAAGTCAACATCCACCATCGGAATCTTTCAACTGATCATCGATACAAAAATAAATCAATTCATACCCTGAATATTCACCGTTGGAACTATTTTACTATATCTCCTTAGTTGTAATTAATTAAGAAACAAGCGATCTAATTAACCTTACTACTAAACAACCCTAGACAAGCGCTAAATATTTAATCTAGTGGCAGCCTTAAGACCTAGAGAGATCGATGAAGCTAAACAATATAAACTCAAGCGGTTGCATTTAATTTAGTCGAGTGTTCTTCTTAAGAATTACTAATTCCTGACGAAGCAAATTGTTAGAGGAATCAAACAATTACGGATTTGATATCTAACTTAGCAATAGATTGCAACAATTAATAAACTATTAGGCCTCCTAGTAATTAAATGCAACAATCATTAAAATAAGCGCAGAAGAACATTCAATACTCAAACATAAATTGAACACTTAAAGAAAAAAACCATATTGATCTCACAGTTTATTGATTCTGAGGTTTTGTTTCCTTCGACCAAGTTATAAAAGTTTAGCTGCTCATGGCCATCACGAATATTCAAAGGAAAAATGAAAATCCACCCAAGATAGAAGAGAGAGAGGCGTGTGTGATATGTCTTGTAATCCCTAATCTGATCTCTCTTTTAAAAATATCTAAATTCGAATTCTAATTCTACTCAATCTCCTCAAAATATTCTAATATCCTATAAGTAACATTTATCCTAATCTGATTAATTGGAAATAAAATAATAAAGTCCTAAAATAAAATAGGAAAGTGGTGTTTTCCAGCTGTAATTTGCGTGCAATAGGTCTTCAAAACTTCTTGTAATAATCTGCCTATTTGAATTGCATGACAAGGCGGAATGTTCTAGAACATCGGCAGTGCAGGTGCATCATCTTCAAGCTCGATTACAACCTTGATGCAGTGAGTATCTCTCCAAAATCAAAACATGAACGTTGTATATCTCTTTCTTAGCGTTCCACATCATTTTGAATCATATCAATCGGAGCTTGGACGAGAGAGTTATGCCCAGATTACGAAACAATGTTGAAACTGTCTGAATTCACTTAATTAGTTCCGTTTTGCAATTAACGCCTCCATTTGTATCCTAATTCAAAATAGAATAATAATGAGTACATTTAGGCAGAAAATAAGTATAAAAGACTAGACATTAAGGGGGTAAATATGACATTTTGCATTCTCATAAGTAGTAGTAATTATGTGTCATGGGCTGCTTCAGTAGAGTTATGGTTTATGGGGCAGGGTTATGATGATCACTTAAGTAAAACATCCACTGATATTTCTACTACTGAGAGGGCTAGTTGGGTTAAAGTTGATGCTCAGTTATGTAGTCTCCTTTGGCACTCTTTAGACCCTAAACTGCTTAATTTGTTTCAACCTTGTAAAACTTGTTGTAAGGTCTGGACCAAAGCCAAAACTTTGTATATGAATGATGTGCAAAGAATATATAGAGTTGTTTCTGATATTGTCCACCTTCAACAAAATAATCAAGATATGGATAGCTATTTAGGGCAGCTAGAGACTTTAAAAGATCAATTTGATTCCCTTATGCTAGTATCTGATAGTACCATCGAACAAGAGAGACAACGTGACAAATTCTTTATGGTCCTAGCCTTAATCGGACTACGATCTGACCTTGGTTCTGTTCAAGATCAAATTTTAGCTAGCCCTACCATACCATCTTTGGAAGATGTATCTGCTCGATTACTGCGTCTTTCTTTAAACCTAGGCGATACTAATGAGGTTGAGACATCTGTATTAGCTGTTCAGGCAGGAAATTAGCAAGGATAGAGTGGTTCTCAAAAGGGAAAAGGAAAGGGATCTAGACCACATTGCACCTATTGTGACAAGAATGGCCATAACCGAGACACTTGTTGGGCTTTGCATGGGAGGCCACTATGTCAATCTTCTAATCAATCCACCACTCATGTGGCTCAAGCAATTGGAGATGGACTCTTTCCCTTACCCGATGCTAAAGATCAACAATCCAACTCCATTACATTGTCTAGGGCTGATTATAATGAGTATCTTCAATATCAAGTCTCAAGCGTCATTCTCATCGGCGCATCCCAAGCGGTGGTAATTCCTTTGCCTATCGAAAGGCGGGACCTCCTCCACTTTGGCCCATGGATTTTGGATTAGGAGCATCGACCACATTTCTGGTAATAAAAATCTTTTATCTGAAATTACCTCTTCTCCCACTTTATCAAAAATTACTCTTGCTAATGGTTCATAGACTATGGTCAAAGGGATAAGAGAAGCTCGGCCACTTCCTTCCATTTCTTTAAACTCAATCTTATTCGCGTCTGAATGTCCATATAATCTGATTTCTATTAGTAAGTTAACCAACTATCTTAACTATTCTGTCACCTTTTTTGCTGACTCTGTTCTGATGCAGGATCGGAACACAAGTCAAACGATTGGAACAGGACATCAATCACATGGACTGTACCACCTTTTCGATCCAAATCCACCAGTTGCCTTCACCTCCGCTGCATCTACCGACATTCTTCATAGTCACCTTGGTCATCCAAGTCTTGCCAAATTTCAGAAATTAGTACCTAGTCTGTCTACATTATCTTCTTTTAATTGTGAGTCATGTCAATTGGAAAACAATCTAGAGCTTCCTTTCCCAAGCAAGTCAATAATAGGGCCATCTCAATGTTTGACATTGTTCACACAGACATCTAGGGTCCTAGTCGTGTCAGTTCAACTTTGGGTTTCTAGTATTTTATTACTTTTATAGATGACTATTCTCGTAATACTTGGGTATTTTTAATGAAAACTCGTTCTGAGTTATTTTCTATCTTTCAGAATTTTTGTGCTGAGATTCGTAATCAATTTGGTGTTTCTATTAAGATTTTGCATAGTGATAATGCTAGGGAATATCTATCTTCTCCCTTTACAAAGTATATGTTTTCTCAGGGTATTATTCACCAGACCTCATGTGCCTATACTCCTCAGCGGAATGGGGTTGCTGAACGCAAAAATCGTCATCTTATTGAAACAGCCCTTACCTTACTTATACATCATCATGTTCCTCTTCGATTTTGAGGGGATATAGTTCTTGCCGCCTGTTACATGATTAACCATATGCCTTCTTCTGTCTTGCAACATAAGAGTCCTCACTCCATTCTGTTTCCTAGTAAAGACCCATACCCAATACATTTACGGGTGTTTGGTTGCATTTGCTTTGTTCATGATCACACTCCAGGCAAAGACAAATTACAGCCTAAATCTGTTAAGTGTATCTTCTTAGGATATTCTCATCTCCAGAAAGGTTACCATTGCTATGACCCAACCACCAACAAATATTTTGTTTCTGCAGATGTAACTTTCTTTGAGGCATCTCCATACTTTTCTGAAAACACCGTTAATAGCAATCTTATCCCTGCCACCTTACCTATCCCCATCCCTCCTTCCTCGTCGATGGATCGTCCTCCTCTCCAAGTTTATTCTCGTCGTCCTCGTCCTCCTACTAATCCCAAGTTTATTCTTCGGTCTTTATATGGTCTCAAGTAGTCACCTAGAGCATGGTTTGGACGGTTCAGTTCTGTGATTCAACAATTTGGGATGTCGCGAAGTACAGCTGATCATTCAGTATTTTTCCGCCGTAATGATCATGGTAAATTTATATACTTGGTTGTCTATGTTGATGACATAGTCATAACAGGTAATGACCAAGATGGGATTTCTCAACTGAAGCAGCATCTATTTAGCCACTTTTAAACAAAGGACTTGGGGAAGCTAAAGTATTTTCTAGGGATTGAGGTAGCAGAGTCTAAGGCTGGTATTGCTATATCACAAAGGAAGTATGCCTTGGACATTCTTGAGGAGATAGGTATGTTAGATTGTAAGCTTGTAGATTCTCCTATGGATCCCAATGTCAAACTTGTTCCTGGACAGGAGGAGCCATAGAAGACCCTAGAAGGTATCAAAAATTGGTTGGTAAGCTGAATTATCTCACGATCACCAGACCAGATATCTCCTTTGCAGTTAGTGTGGTTAGCCAATTTCTCCAGGCCCCATGTAGTGGTCATTGGGACGCAACAGTTTGCATTCTCAGGTATATTAAAGGAGCTCCAGGACAAGGCTTACTATATGAAAATAGGGGTCATTCTCAAATTGTTAGGTATTCCGATGCTGATTGGGCAGGGTCTCCATCAGATAGACGATTTACTTTTGGATACTGTATCATGATTGGAGGTAATCTAATATCTTGGAAGAGTAAGAGGCAAGATGTAGTAGCTAGATCAAGTGCAAAGGCAGAATATCGGGCTATGGCTCTCGCGACTTGTGAGCTTATCTAGTTGAAACAACTTCTTCAAGAATTGGGGTGTAGTGAAGTGAAGCAGATGAAACTAATATGCGACAATCAAGCTACTCTGCATATTGCCTCAAATCCAGTCTTTCACGAAAGAACAAAGCATATAGAGGCTGATTGTCATTTTATCCGACAGAAGATTGAATCCGGATGCATTGTCACAAGTTTTGTCAACTCAAATGACCAGCTAGGAGATGTTCTTACTAAGTCTCTCAAAGGTTCCGAATTGGATACATTTGTAACAAGCTTGGAACATATGACATATATACTCCAGCTTGAGGGAGAGTGTTAAGATATATTAGGAAAATAGAGATATTATTTCCTAGATTGACTGTTAAGATATATTAGGAAAATAGAGATAGTATTTCCTAGATTGATTTGTGTAAATATGGTAGACTAATAGTGTGTGTATATCCTTGATTATTTAGGATCAATTCTTTCGTAATTCATGTAACTTGTACATTGTATAAATTCCCATCTTGCTTGGGGAAATAATCAAGCAACATATTTCACAAACACTATTGTTTCAAAGGGTAAAAGCTTCATTGAGACAAATGGAACTGAGGATAAGGTGAGGTCTGCTGATGAGGACAGGATGAGTGTACAATCAACTCATCTGGAGCACAAGGAAGCACTGCCGAATTTTTCCATTTTCTCTTGTGGGTACTTGCTGCTCGTACATCGCAATACTGCTACTCGAGCAGATGCTAAAGAAGATATTGATCAATTGGTTCAAAGTTCTAGTGACACAATGTCATCAGATAAGGCTGGCTTCAATGAAGCTAACCGCATGAACGGTGGTGTCCTGGATGGTATATTGGAGAGCGGGCGAGGAAGAGTCCAAAGATACATGTGATAAGGACAACACCACAATTGATCTTCTGAAGAAAGAGGTGTAAATTTGTACTGTTTTCTTGTTGGCTTTCTTTGAACACTATATGCATTTGTCTTTTATTCATAAGTATGGTCACATCTTGTTTAATGAGCCAAGGATATAAAATTGACCTTTTCTTGCTAGATACTTTTTGTGAAATCTTTGGCTTATAATAATAAAAACCACTTTTTAATGAAATTTTCTGTGTTTCAGATTGATTCCCTGAAAGCCAAAATAGCAGAGCTGGAATTGTACAATCAAGGTAGAGGTACGTGTAGGCTTGCATTGAGTTAAACTTTGATCTTCACATTCTATTTTTGGTTCTGTGTTATGGAAGGAGCTCTTGTGTGTTAATATCTTTGGGTTTTATTGGCTGCATAAACAGATAAAAATGAGTTACTTGCCACTAAGCCAAAGCAACCCATTTCTCAGAAGCTTGAACCTATGCTAGATGATGAACCAAAGAGTTATACCCCTCATATTAAGTTATACCCCTTATATTAAGTACACAAAGCTCGAATTCAAGGTCAGAAACGAAACTTCTTATGAGCTATAAATTTAAGATTATGAATCTTGTTACTGATTTCCCATTAATTGTTACATATCAGGTTGACACATTCTTTGCTGTTAGATCACCTCTTGGTGTCTTCCTTGCCCTCCGAAATATCTGTATTGGAATATGTAATCCTCAATACACTTGTATGATTGAAATTTTGATGAGTGAATATTTCACTGTTGGGACATGACATTCAGAGAAGTATTTTGTAAATTTGTAAATATTTATAGCTTTTGGTCATGGGTGTGGATAATGAAGTATTACTTTTGTTCCTCACGGTTTTGAGAAATGCTTTCATCTTTAGAATCTCGTTAGATATTTATTGAAGTTTAAAGGTGTTACAGATGTACATGACTTCCTAGATGATGGGGATCGCATTAAAATCCTTGATTATAGGGATCACTTCTATCCTAATTTAGATTGATCACCTACCTAGTTTAGAACACTACAGGTGTATATAAATATGTATCCTTTTAAGCTAATAATGAGAAGTGTGAATATTCATTACGTTCATGTTACATGGTATCAGAGCCTTAAAAGATAATTAGGGTTTGGGTCTCAAATTTGGGAAATTAGGGTTTAGGTTTCAAAATTGGGAAATTAGGGTTTGAGTTTCAAATTGGGAAAACCTGTTTAGGTTGAGATTTGTTCAACACCGCCTCCCAAGGGAGATTCAAAAGCCTCCGATGGCAAAACCCCGAGTTCCGGCCATCAAAATCACCGCACGTGAGCTCCACCCACCACCCGAAACTCCGGTGAACAGTAACACGGGTCGGCGCATGAGAGCGCGTGCACAGCTGACTTCTCCTCCGATTCTCTTCGTCGGTACTTTTACAGCACATTTTCGTGCTGGATTGGGTAATCTCTTACTGGTTCATTGCTGTCCTTTGTTTGGATATTTCTGAGGACTTAGTTATGATCTTTCGGCACTTTGTTTTCGTTTGGTTATTAGTTTTTTGCTTCTTTGTGGCCTACGGTTGGTGGTATTTGTTGATTGATTTGGTGTGTCTTGAAATTTAGTTAGTTTGCTTTGTTTTAACTGTTTGGTGGTGTGCATTGGGATTATCATCTGTTTAAGACATGTCTGATACAAAGCCAGTGATGGAAATGATACCGATGATGTCGAAAATTACAGAACATAAGCTCATTGGTATAACTAATTACCATGATTGGCGTAAAACTATTACTCTGTATTTGCGGAGTATTGATAAAGATGATCATATGGCTGATGATCCACCTGAGGATGATTTAAAAAAGACATGGCTTCGGGATGATGCTCGGTTGATTCTACAAATACGGAACTCTATTGACGGTGAGGTACTTGGCCTAATTAATCATTGTGAGTTTATTAAAGAACTGATGGATTATTTGGAGTTTCTGTGTTCTGGAAAAGAGGAATGTTTCTAATATTTATGAAGTGTGTAAGGCATTCTACCGTGCAGAGAAACAAGATAAGTCTCTTATAGCTTATTTTATGGAGTTTAAGAAGACTTATGAAGTGTTGAACATGTTGTTACCCTTCAGTGCTGATGTCAAAGTTCAACAAAAACAACGGGAGCAAATGGCAGGTCATGAGTTTTCTTGTAGGTCTTCCTTCTGAATTTGAGACTGCTAAATCTCAGGTTCTAGCCAGTCAGAGATCTCTTCATTGCAGGATGTCTTTAGTAGGGTACTTCGCACAAATGGTACCCTACCGGTTCAGTTTAGTAGTGCTCTCGTCAGTCAAAAGAATGACTATGAATCTGGGCGATCACAATTTAGAAGTGGCAACAAAGGATGAGGTCAAATAGTAATATGGGAGGAATTGTGTGTCACTATTGCCATAAGCCAGGACACATGAAGCGTGATTGTAGAAATCTTCAGAACAGAAATAGAAGAAATCCCTCTGCCCATGTTGCATCCACCAATGATACTTCGGATCAGTCAGTTCTTATCTCTGCAGATGAATTTGCCAAGTTTTCATTGTACTAGGAATCATTAAAGGCTTCACCTACTCCTGTCACGGCTATGGCTGACTAAGGTAAGCCAAATACATGTCTCCTTACCTCATCCTCCAAATTCGTCATTGACTCTGGTGCAACAGATCACATGTCAGGTAATCCCAGTCTCTTGGCTACTTATCAATCAAAAACCCTTTCGAATGTTACTTTAGCAGATGGGTCACCATCATACGTTCTTGGGTTTGGCACAGTTACCCCTACTCCACAGCTTCTCTTGTCAAATGTCTTACATTTACCAGATTTTTCTTTCAATTTGATTTTGTTAGCCAACTTACTCGTTCTCTTTACTGTTGTGTTTTATTCTTTCCCGATTATTGCTTGTTTCAGGATCTTACGACGAAGAAGATTATTGGTAAAGGAAATGAATCTGGAGGTTTATACATTCTCGACAGACCAAAATCTACACCTGTTGCTTGTTCTAGTGTTGCATCCCCGTTTCAAGCACATTGTCGTTTGGGCCATCCATCTCTTCCTTCTCTGAAGAGATTGTGTCTTTAGTTTAATAAAGTGTCTACATTAGAGTGTGAGTCATGTCAGTTTGCTAAACATCATCGTGTCAGTTTTAGTCCTAGAGTCAATAAAAGAGCTAATTCTCCCTTTGAGTTAGTTCACTCTGATGTTTGGGGTCCCTGTCCAGTTTTGTCTAAAACTGGTTTTAGATATTTTGTTACATTTGTGGACGATTACTCTCGTATGACTTGGTTATTCTTAATGAAAAATCGTTCTGATTTGTTTTCTTATTTCTATGCTTTTTGTACTGAGATTAAAACTCAATTCAATGTTTCTGTTCATACATTGCGCAGTGATAATGCAAAAGAATATCTTTCAGTTTCTTTTCAAAATTACATGACCGAGAATGGCATTCTTCATCAAACTTCATGTGTTGATACTCCATCTCAACACGGAATAGCAGAACGGAAAAATAGACATCTTCTTGCCAGAGCCTTATTATTCCAAATGAATGTTCTTAAACCATTACAGGTGATGCCATTTCCACTTTGTTTTTTGATTAATCGCATGCTGTCTTCTGTCCTTCATGGTGAGACCCCGTACATTATTCTTTTTCCTAACAAAGCATTATTTCCTCTTGAACCTAGGGTATTTGGTAGCACTTGCTTTGTTCGGGATGTTCGACCATCAGTCACTAAATTAGATCCCAAGTCATTAAAATGTGTCTTTCTTGGTTATTCTCGACTTCAGAAAGGATATCGGTGTTATTGTCCAAGTCTTAATAAGTATCTTGTTTCCATTGATGTTACCTTTCTAGAAGAAACACCATACTTTCCTTTTTCTCCTGCAGATCGTCCGAAGGATGATGATAATGATGATTTGTTAGTTTATACCTTCACTTCCCCTACACCAATATCTGAACCAGCATCTGTCTCTGACCCTGTCACTATTCCTACGCTTCCTACATCGGCTCCTATCTCTGATCCTGCTCCTGCTCTGTCAAAGTTTCTTGTCGTCGTCCACCTCCTCCTGTTTCATGTCCGGCACCAACTTCTTCGTCATCCAATCCAGTTTCAAGTGATGATCTTCCTATTACATTGCGAAAAGGTAAACGACAGTGTACTTATCCCGTTTCTTCTTGTGTTTCTTATGATCATTTGTCACATTCATCATGTTCCTTTATTGCTTCCCTTGATTCTATTACTATCCCTAAAACTGTTCATGAAGCCCTTTCTTATCCTAGTTGGCGTAATGCAATGATAGAGGAAATGAATGCCTTATATGACAATGGTACTTGGAAATTGGTAGATTTACCTTCAGGGAAATAGGCAATTGGATGCAAATGGGTGTTTACAGTTAATAAGTTAATCCAGATGGGTCAGTTGCTAGACTAAAAGCTCGTATGGTTGCTAAAGGATATGCTCAGACTTATGGAGTTGATTATTCTGATACTTTTTCCCCTGTGGCTAAGTTTACCTCTATTCGGCTGTTTATCTCTATGGTAGCTGCTTATGATTGGCCTTTGCATCAACTAGACATCAAGAATGCTTTTCTTCACGGCGATCTTCAGGAAGAGGTATATATGGAGCAACCTCCTGGGTTTGTTGCTCAGGGGGAGTATGGGATAGTATGTTATCTTCGCAAATCTTTGTATGGTTTAAAACAGAGTCCTCGTGCTTGGTTTGGAAAGTTTAGTCAGTCTGTTGAGAGATTTGGTATGTTGAAATGTAAAGCGACCATTACATTTTCTACAAACGATCAGCGGCATCATTCTTCTAGTTGTGTATGTGGATGATATTGTTATTATTGGGAGTGACACTGTGGGCATCACATCTCTTAAGTCTTTTCTCCATACCCAGTTCCACACAAAAGACTTAGGGATATTGAAGTATTTCTTGGGGGTTGAAGTTACAAGGAGCAAACGAGGTATATTCCTCTCTCAGAGGAAATATGTGCTCGACTTATTAACTGAGACAGGGGAAATTGGGGGCAAAGCCATGTAGTGTTCTGATGGTTCCTAATGTGCAGCTTGCGAAAGATGGTGAACTATTTGGAGATCCTGAGAAATATAGAAGATTGGTTGGGAAGTTGAACTATCTTACGGTGACTCATCCAGATATTGCATATTCAGTAAGTGTTGTTAGTCAGTTTATGGCCTCCCCAACAGTTCATCATTGGGCGGCTTTGGAGCAGATCTTGTGTTATTTGAAAAGAGCCCCTGGACGCGGTATATTATATGCCAATCATAGTCACTCTCATATTGAATGTTTCTCGATGCGATTGGGCGGAGGGTTCCAAGGTAGATAGAAGATCCACATCAGGCTATTGTGTCTTTGTCGGAGGAAATTTAATATCATGGAAGAGCAAGAAGCAGAATGTCGTGTCACAATCAAGTGCAGAGTCGGAATATAGGGCTATGGCACAAGCTGTTTGTGAAATAATGTGGATATATCAGTTCCTGATTGAAATAGGCCTTGAAACTTGAGCAGCGGGAAATTATGGTGTGATAACCAAGCGGCTCTTCATATTGCATCTAATCTAGTGTTCCATGAACGAAACAAAACACATTGAGATCGATTGCCATTTCGTCCGTGAGAAACTACAACAAGGTCTGATTTCCACTGGGTATGTGAAGACGGAGAACAATTGGGAGATATCTTCACAAAGGCTCTAACTGGGATTCGAGTTGATTATCTTTGTAACAAGCTGGGTATGATTGATATCTATACTCCAGCTTGAGGGGGAGTGTTATAGATGTACATGACTTCCTAGATGATGGGAATCACACTAAAATCCTTGATTATAGGGATCACTTCTAGCCTAATTTAGATTGACCACCTACCTAGTTTAGAACACTACAAGTATATATAAATATGTATCATTTTAAGCTAATAATGAGAAGTGTGAATATTCATTACATTCATGTTACAAAAGGTTTTCACGTTTTCGTTATTGGATTTGATTTTCAATTTGAGTGGGAAATTCAGGATAAATTATGATTAGTTAGAAGAATTTGTTTTCATTACTTTGCCTGTAACTTTGGCAGTTTTTGTTATTAGCAATTGTATGTTTTTTTAAAAGCTCATAGATATGTAATATGTAATAAATTCTTGTGTATTTTGATGCTAGTTCAGGCAATCATACATTTTCAACACAAAAAATTCGTATTTTCAACTATCCTCTAAACATCTTCATCTTTTGTTGATTTTAATTTTAATTTCTGCTTTTTTCTTCGGAACTTCTATTATACTTGGTTCCATACTTGAAGCTCCAGAAATCCAGTTTTTTTGTTGTTTTTTCCTTCTCTGTTCAGGAAAAGGGCAAGATTATTGGGATGAAGAAAATACAATTGAAGAGATGCCGGCTTGTTGTCAAATGTTAAACATTTCTCACCCATATGATCCTGTAGCATATAGGTTTGTCTAGCACATCCATTACAATGCTACAGTATACTCTATTTGTTTTTTTCTGACCTTTTAAGTGGTGGACCGTATTTCGCCACAAAATGCTGCAATAATGGCATGTCATTATTATTTGAAACACCTCACCGACACTGTGAAAGCCTGTGAATGCAAATGAGGAACCATCATATTTAAAGTTTTGAAATTACCATTGGCTTATGCTAAGCAAAGAGAAGTAACAATGGGAATTATGTGATAGATTTTGACTATTTAACTTTTCTTCGGGAATAAGATTGTTCTTTTTTGTTTATACATCTTAACTGGGAAGGGGTTTTGGGTTAATATGTATAGTTTGGTTTCATTTGGCCAGGATAAGGAAAATTATCACCACCTAGTTTTTGTCTTCTTCTCTTGTATAGATTTGTTACCCCTACCCTGATTTTTTTGTTCTTTTGTTGGCAGCTTGTCCACCAGTGTAACTCATGTTGTTCTAATACATATTATCAGTTTCTTATAAGAAAAATCACCATCTGTTTATTCAGACTTATTTTGTATATGTTAACATTTTAAATGTATATATCTTAGAATGACGTGATATTTAATTTTATTAAGTTTTTTCTTGTAAACATCATAAATAGAAATTTGGGATATTTCATTGTTTAGCAAACTAGGAACATTTTTATCTAAAGGGATATTGTTCTTGTACTTAAAGCTTTCTAAAGCCCATTAAAGAGTCTATACGGTAATAGTAAATATAGAATTAACAAAAATCAAGAATATTGGAAAAATGAATTTAGTCTTTTGCTATTTCTCCCTGTTTCTTTTCCCTCTCTCTCTCTCTTTGCTCTCTTACAAGTTTATGGTTTTTTCTTCCTAATGTCCCACCTCTGCTGACATCCTCTTTTTAAATCAAATTAAAAAATATTTATTTGGTTCAAAGTTTGCACATTTGAGTATTTTATTAAATGCCAAAAAGTCTTGCACAAGGTGAAAAGAATCCAGTAACTCATGTTACACATGCGTTTGCACATTTCTTGACTCAGAACAAAACCCCTGTGACTATGATTATTTTGAATGCTTTATTTTCTTGTGAATGACATGTATGTTTTTATACGTTTTTTTCTTTTCTATTTTTATCTTTAATATTTTATAAATCTGGAAAGTATAATGGATGTTGTGTTGTGGTTTCTTACAGAGAGTAGAGCCACTTGTTTGTAAAGAGTTCCTCACCGTACATCCAGTTATTATCCCTTACCATAGAGGTGGAAAGAGGCTGCATATAGGATTCCAGGTAAGCTCCCTATAGCACCACACAATTAAGGTTTTAAAATTTTTCCTCTTTCTCTCTTTGTGCAGCATTTTTTGTTTAAAAGAAATTTTCCCACTTTCTAATGCGTCCTTATATATGTGAATTAGGAATTTACCGAAGAAGTAGCTGCTTGTTCTCAGGCAATAGTGGACCAGTTCAATTCTGTAAGGGTGCGTTCTGATACTATTCATTTTAGTTTCTCTTTTCAACTTCTTCAAAGGCATATTTCTTTTTTATTGTTCAGTTTTTGGGCTTATCTTATTTCTTTACACTTACTATAGAGCATGACGGTGTTCAGGCCTTTCATTTCTCAACTTTGTAATATAGACTATGCTACATGTTTATAAACTGAGCTTTATTGGATTATGCTTTCACTATCCTGCTCAGACTAATTAATAATGTCAATATATACATGCATAGCCAATATAAAATGACCAGTTTGCATTTAGAGTTAAGTATTGTATTTGCTTAAGAATTGAGACTCATTGTTGTTCTTTATATCTCCCTCAGAAGTTAAAATTCTGTTTTTGAGAATAACTTTTATGATAATTAAATTCATCAGAGGTTCAACTTTGTCGGTGTAGCTCTTTTTTCACTTAACCCAGACTGAGCATTCTCGTCAGAGTGTCAATTTTTTCCCCTCAATTTGAACTAAATATTATGTATGTATCTAAGGGTGGTTTTTTTTGTTCACTGTTGGAGAAAAATAATTTTGATGAAATTCCGACTCAGTAGCTATTCATATATATATGTTTTTTTGTATATATAACATCGATGTATCTATTTAATATTAGTTGACCTTTAGTTCTTAAGTTTACCCAGAATTATCATGTACATGTTTTGAAGTCTTTGGTTTCTGATCATGTGCGAGTATTGAAGCTCTGAGTTTTATGCTATTGAAACAGGTTAAAGTACTTACAATTTGTCAATCGAGAAATGCAGATGCCCTAGAATGTAGTATAATCTTCTACTGCTATTGTTTTAGTGCTTTTCTGTTTCTTCATGTTGTCCTCCTTTTGTACTTATGAGTAACAATGGCTGAAAGGGACCCACCATTCTCTTACTTACGGTTCCCCTCCATTGTTCAGTAGTAAAAAAGATAATATGAAAAATAAACAAAAAAGCTCTGATCCCATAAATGAAATTTCACTTAATCTATGTTGATTTCTTTCCATATTTTTTGAATGCAGTCAACAATCTTTTTGTGTATATTGCAGTGGCAGAAAATGCCGAAGAAAGAGAAGAAAGATCATATGGTGTTATAATGATGGAGAGGCTAGCGGAAGTGCGAAGGACGGATAGATCACATGCTTCGGGTTTGTAGTGCGGTTTGATGCTTGCATTTACTGCTATATCATGTTATTGCTAATTTTTGAGTGTCTATACCACTGTTATTTAGGCTTTTAAGTTGGTGCCTACTACCCTCCATTGATGCCTATAATTAGTCATAAATTTGACCCATCATTTTCCCTCCTGAAGGTCTTAATGTTTAACATTGATTAGCCCTTTTGAAGAGTTTATAATCTTAGTTTAAGGATGTCTTACCTTCACAAAATTTAGAAGAAAAGAAACGAGTTTATAAAGGAAACTATATCTCAGGAGCTTTCCAAATTCCTAAGTATTGTTATCATCAGAATATCATAGCTCCACTGTCATAGATGAATTATGTATCTGAAGCCCCTAGGAGTTATTTTGATGGGCTATGAGGGTAGTTGGGATTTGGGAATGCTAGTGTCTTATTGTTTGTCAGTCCTTAGCTTCGTAGCCTTTGCTACCATCAATTTGCAAAATACCATGTGAACATAAATATTTGCCAATTGCCATGAGAAGAATGTTCAAAAGGTGATGGACACAGTATAAGATGCTTATTAAGTACATTGAGGATATCGAGTTTCCACTGTCGAACATTTTGCCTGAATGGTGCATTGTTTATTAATAATAGACATGATATTTTACTTTTGTTTTATATATCGTCACTTTGCAAGCTCATTTGCAGACTTCTGCTAATGTTCATATTGATAATGCAGGATAAAACATTTGAACATCCTTATTTACAAGCCATTGGATCGTATACACTAAGCTAATTGGCCTTGAAGCAGCTGCACTCTGTTGCATCTGGATGGCCCATCACATGGTCTTGATGGCCCATCACATGGTCTTGAAGGCTTCTTTAAACAAGAAGCATAAAAATTGTTTTTCATTAGAAATCAGAAAAATTACCCTTTCTACTTTTTGTGCTTGCCCTGCGTTAATCATACGAACTCATTAACCTCGCTTCTTATTAGCATTCAAAAAGTGTTTGTAAAGTGTAGTTTCTGACACAGTAGATTGCTTTGTTTCCCAGTTCTTTCTGCACATAGGTAGGCGTATGCACCAAATCAAGTTACTATATGTTACTTGTAACATAAGTTATGTGTTGTCGAAATGGAGATGTACATAGACTACAATAAAAAGCTTTTATGATTTGTTGGATTTGCCAAATTACAATTTATAACTATGTTTACTGGGTTAAAAAAAAAATATATGATTCATTCCATGCTGATAAGGGTAAAAATGGTATTTAATTGCTCTATGTATGATAACGTACATGGGTAAAAATGTTGACAACCGTTTATAGTAAAATTGACCCCTAGGGGCAGTTTATTAAAAGGCCATATGAAGTTTGAATTTAATTAAAAGGCTATCAAGTTTTAAAGTGTTAACTAAATAGCCATATTATTGATTAAGGGTAATTAGTGCTTAATTAGGATTAATGAAGTATTATGTAATCTTTTCAAAATTATACTATATTCCCAAAAACCCAAAATTCTTGCAAACAAACCCAAACACCTTCTTCTTCCTCCCGCCATTAACGCATCTCTACCTTGGTTGCTGTTTCTTCTTAGCTTCGTCTACATCTTCTTCTTCCTCTGCATCTTCTTCTTCTTCCTCCTTCCTCTACATCTTATTCTTCCTCATTCCTCATTCCTCTATATCTTATTGTTCCTTCACCATTAACACTTTCTTCTTCCTCCATCATTAACATCTTCTCCGCCAAAGATCCCCCTCCTCCTCCTCCTGACATTTCGTCTAAGTATGTGTATTTCCTTTTTACATTTTATATTTAGATTTACAAAGATTTAATATTGGATGGGGTTTGGGTTATATTTTGATTTAGTTGTTTAGGTTGTTGTGTTGTGTCTGATGTAATGCAAGTTGAAAGGAGTGAAATTTGTTGAAAATTTGTTATGGGTATGATGGATCGATTGTAGGTGGAGATGACTTAAAATGTGTTATGGGTATGATGGATCGCTTAAGCTATCTGGTGTATCGCTTAAGCTATCTGGTGTATCGCTTAAGCGATCTGGTAGGTCTAGTAATGCAGTAGATAGATCGCTTAAGCGATCAGGTATGCAGTAGATAGATCGCTTAAGCGATGTGGTAAAAGTTTAGTGTATAGGAGCGTATCGCTTAAGCGATCAGTAAATGGTATAAGATCACTTAAGCGATCATGGTTATTTATACTGGATCGCTTAAGCGACACAGTGTATCGCTTAAGCGATCTAGTATAAATAACCATGATCACTTAAGCGATACAACAGACCATATAAGCGACTATGCAGATTCTTTTTAAAATATTTGAACCCTTAGTACAACATTTAAGAATATTTTTTTTCTTGCATTACAGGTAGTTGGCTATTATTACACATGGGACAAGTTATTTTGGGTGTTGAATATTGTGGTGAGTGGGTGGAGGAAGAAAGTAGGTGGAAGTGGATTGGGAAAAGCAAAGAAGTTATACCAATTGCTGTGAGCATAAAGGTTAGTTTTGAGGAGTTGATTGATGAAATAATTAGAAGAGGTAATTTGAGTTACTCGCGTAGTGATATAGCTGTGAAGTATGTTTTAAGCAGAGTTTCTGAACATTATAAGGTACCTCCTGCTATACTAAAGTCGGATGAAAGTGTGAAGTTATATATGATTAATGTGGCTGATAATGGTTCGAGGCCGATTTTAAGGGTTTCTTTTGTAGAAAAACCGTTGGAAGTTGGTTCAAAGGAAGGGGATAACGAAGAAGTAGGCGGAGATTTGCCTGGTTTTAATTCGAACTACGAGGCCATTGATTTGTTAGTTGAAAAATCAAGAGTAGACGGTGAATTGGGTGGTGAGGAGGACACTGTAGAAGAGGTTGGTGATGGGGGCGGAGAATGAAAATGTTGAGGAGGAGGACCCCGTAGATGTTCCCACGGATGTAGAGATTCCTTTAAATACAGTTATGCGAAGGCGTAGATTGTGAGGAAGAACACTATGGTCGTTTATGCAGGTTCAGAGGGGGCAATTGGAGGTAGTAGTGAATCAGCTCATGTTTTTATGGATGGATCGGAGTTGCACATAGGGTATTTATTTGACAACAAAGAGGAAGTGGTGAGGAAGCTAAAACTTGTTGCCGTGAGAGGTAATTTTGATTTCATCACCAAAAAGTCAAATTCATTGGCTGTAACGGTTGCATGTCATGACCAAAAGTGAAAGTGGCAGATTTATTGTAGAAGGTTGGTGGAGTCGAAAAATTTTTATCCTTAGCACATATACCTGTGAGCACACTCGTGGTTTGGAACATATTTCAGGTGAGCATCGACAAGTGTCCGCTGATGTTATTGGACAATTTTTTCAAAAGTCGGTTTCGTTAAAGGGAAAGGTCCATCTCCTAAAGACATTCAGAGACTTGTGCACACAGAGTTGGGATGTCTGTTAGTTACTGGAAATGTTGGAAAGGGAGACAACATGCACAAGATTTTGTGAGGGGCACACCGGAGCACGGGTACGCAGTATTAGAAACGTACCGTTATATGCTTGAGTTGACAAACCAAGGTAGCAAGACAGTTTTGAAGTGGGACAGGAATATGATGCTTAAATATTTTTTTGTTGCTTACGATTCTGCTATAAGGGGTTTTGTAAAAATGAGAAAGATGTTGGCTGTTGATGGTTGCTTTCTGACAGGAAAGTATGGAGGTACATTATTGGTGGCCACTGCACAGGACAGCGAGAATCACACATATCCTGTTGCATGGTGTGTGGTTGACTTTGAGAATGACGAGTCGTGGACTTGGTTTTTTCGGTAATTACATATGATAGTGCCTGACAGTGACGATTACATACGATAGTGCCTGACAGTGACGAGTTGTGCATAATATCTGATAGGCACAACTCTATAAAGAAAGGAGATTGCCACTTATTTACCGTCAAGCACATCATGGATTCTGTATGAGGCACCTTGGTGAGAACATAAGACAAAAGTTTAAGTGTGCTGGTCTCCTTCAGACATACTACATGGCAGTAAAAACTTATCGAGTTTGATAAGTTCGAGGAGAACTTCCAGCAAATCCAAATCAAGGATGATAGAGTTGCTAAGTATCTTAAGCATGATGTTGGTTTCGAGCGATGGAGTAGAGCTTACTTTCCTGGAAGAAGGTTTGATGTCATGACCATGAATATAGTGGAGTCCATAAATTCGAAGTTATTAATAGAAAGAGAGTTTCCAATAGTTGCACTTTTTGATGAATCCAGAGGACATTGTCATGGTGGTTCCATGAGCGTCATACGGAGTTTTACTACAACCCTTGTTCCGTCAACTGAAAAATTATTGCGAGAACGTATAGAACTGTCAAATGCACTGTTTGCCTATCCTCTTAATGCTTAAGAGTTCACTGCGCGTGGCTATGGTCCAGATGCCCTAGTTAACCTTGTTAGTAAAACTTGCAGCTGTAAAGTGCTTGACATTCAACGTTTACCTTATCCTCATGCACTAGCAGCTCTGAAACACCAACAGAAGCTGGATTTTGGTTCAAGAATTTACATGGAACTTTGCTCCCCTCTATATATGGCAGATCACTATATGCTAGCTTATTCAGAAACAATATATCCAATGCCTCCAGAAGAGCAGTGGGCAGTGCCGCCAGAGTTGGCTGATATTATCATCCATCCGCCATTCAAGAAGACAGTAAAGGGGAGAAAAAGAGTAAAGCGTATTCCATCAAGAAGGCTGACATTTTATTGTTACCTTTAATAAATCATTCTTTATATTTCTTGTTACATGGCCTAAATATTTGTTGGTGATTTTAGTTTGGAATTAGGTTGTCAAATTAAGGAGAAAGTATGGAATTAATACGTGTTGGTAATTTTAGTTTGTCAAATTTCAGGAGAAAAGCTGGAAAAGTATATATTGCCCATGATCACTTAAGCGACTAAGTATGTCGCTTAAGCGACAAAGGGTTTTTCAAACAGGATCGCTTAAGCGATATCACGGATCGCTTAATCGACCAAGACAAAAAGACAAGAATTGCTTAAGCGATATCTCGGATGGCTTAAGCGATCATACACATGGGCAGATTTGATTTTGTCAATCACATGATCGCTTAAGCGACCATGTGTAAACGAAGTTCCTTTCTTTTAGAACGATCGCTTAATCGACCAACGAAAAATTTTAAAATTTAACAAATACACCCCCACCTACCCAACTTTCCAGATTCTGGCCACCACCGTCAGAATCCTACCGAAAAAAAGGGCGTTACGACCATGAAGGTTGGATCAGGCTGATAGGGCGTCGATATGGCCTTTTCCGGCTAGATCGACCACGGATGTGGCTGGAAAAGGCCAGATCACGGTCAGATCTGGCCGTCGATGGACGAAAAAGTCGACATCTGGCCGTCTGCGATGGCCAAATATGTGGACATCGTTTTCGGTCAACGATGCCCAAGATTTGGCCGTTGTTGACCGTCAACATCGGTCATTTCTTTGAAAGTCGATGACGGCCAGATGTGGCCTTTTCCGGACAGGTCCATAGTGGATCTGGTCGAAAAATGTCACATCTGTGAATTACCAACCATTTTTGATCGTTTGTAGCCGTTGGTGGTGCCGAAATCTGGGAAGTTGGGTGGGTGGGGGTGTTTTTGTTACTTTTTAAACTTTTTCAAGCGGTATTAATGAAATTAATTTAGTTAATGGGTCTAAAATTTATATAAAAATTACTAATATTTCCTAAATAATTAAACAAAGAAATATTATGGGAATAGGATTTATAATATTTATAGGAATATTCAACCAAACGCACCCTTTATGTTCTGAACAAAGAAGAATCGTAAACATTCTACACCTTATATGTTTCATACTAACCTAAAAGAACTATATGTTTAATATACATATAATAACGGGCATAGTCCACTGAACGAATCGTAAACCCTATATGTTTAGCATAGACGTAAACATTCTACACCTTATATATTTCATACTAACCTAAAAGAACTATATGTTTAATATAAATATAATAACGGTCATAGTCCACTGAACGAATCATAAACCCTATATGTTTAGCATAGACATAAACATTCTACACCTTATATGTTTCATGAACTAAAAGAACTATATGTTTAATATAAATATAATAACGGTCACAGTCCACTGAACGAATCGTAAACCCTATATGTTTAGCATAGACGTAAACATTCTTCACCTTATATGTTTCATACTGACCTAAAAGAACTATATGTTTAATATAAATATAATAACGGGCATAGTCCACTGAACGAATCGTAAACCCTATATGTTTAGCATAGACATAAACATTCTACACCTTATATGTTTCATACTGACCTAAAAGAACTATATGTTTAATATAAATATAATAACGGTCATGGTCCACTGACCGAATCGTAAACCCCATATGTTTAGCATAGACGTAAACATTCTACACCTTATATGTTTCATACTAACCTAAAAGAACTATATGTTTAATATAAATATAATAACGGTTATAGTCCACTGAACGAATCGTTAACCCTATATGTTTAGCATAGCGTTAATCGCTAAACCGATGCTCTGAAATACAATAAATAATATCCGAATACATAGGAACACTTAAGCGATCCTCTGTATTTACATAGTCAGTAAAGAGATCCGTCTGTATCGCTTAAGCGATCGGTAATCGCCTAAGCGATCTAGCTCTCGGCAGATGCCTAGATCGAAAATCGCTTAAGGTATCCATTTGTATCGCTTAAGCGATTTGAGATCACTTAAGTGATCTTGGCCAAGGCAGAATGAATCTGCCCAGATCTATGATCACTTAAGCGATCTTGGCCAAGGCAGAATGAATCTGCCCAGATCTATGATAGCTTAAGCGATCCATTTGTATTGCTTTTTAAAAGACTCTTGGTCGCTTAAGCGATCTTGGCCGAGGCAGAATGAATATCTGCCCAGATCTATGATCGCTTAAGCGATCTTATGTATCGCTTAAGCAATTATGCCCAGATCTATGATCGCTTAAGCGATTCATTTGTATCGCTTAAGCGACTTTTTAAAAGACTCTTGGTCGCAAGCGATCGGCGCGAGTAATGAATATCGCCGGATCTATGATCGCTTAAGCGATCTTATGTATCGCTTAAGCAATTCTTCCTAAACAAGTCTCTGTCACTTAAGCGATTTAGGATCACTTAAGCGATCTTTGTCAAGGCAGAATGAACATCTGCCGAGATGGGTAATCGCTTAAGCGATATGATTTATCACTTAAGCGATGCTTCGTAATAGACTCTTGGTCGCTTAAGCGATTTGAGATTGCTTAAGCGATCATATCTGGAAAAGTCTTGGTCATTTGGGAAACATTTGTACATCACTCATTTCCCTCCCAAATCCGAAAAGAATTTGTATCAATCTAATTCATCACAAATCAAAATATAAGAGACATCAATGTAATCGAAACACAAAATAAAAAATAGGCATGGGATGCGGCAAATATCGAAATATATGGACAAGCTAACCATTAGCCCCAACTGTGGTGAATCAAATAGTCACACCAGTACATCACACGTTGTAGTGATACACAAAATGAAACAAAACGCTAAAAAACCATTATCCAACTTGGGTGAAGCAAATGATCACACCATACATAGTAAATTCAAACTGCTAATGAGATATCTTATATGGACAAAAAATAATATCTCCCAAATGTCAAATCCAATTCTTTACAATGATTCTCAGGCACAAGGCTTTTGGCGGCCGCAAGAAGAGCCACAGCACAAGAATTTCCTATACTCTGCCAAAGAGTTTAATGTCACTAACACCTTTGCACAATCCCTTTATTGCAGATGCCTCCTCTCCTCTTGCCAACCAGCCTTTGAGAAGTTTTCTGTCATTGTTTGCCAAGAACCTGCAGACACGTCAACTTTTGTAAATAAAAAAAAACACGTAAAAAAGTTACAGAGTGGGTAGGTGAGAAGTTCACTCAGTCCGTGTCTTTCGGTAAAGCCCCATATAAGCATGACACTTGCAGCATCAGCACCACAACCCAAGTATCAACATCAACATCACATAAACTACAAAATTCAAAGTCCAACTTTCATACCTTTTTATTGGGTTATGCTCACTCAAAACGAATCCATCTGCCTATGGAAGCGGAGTCGAGCCCTAGCCCTGCTGGCGTGATCTCTCATTGTTTCGTCATTCAACCTATCCATCGGGGTGTTGGTCATGTCGAACTCGATAAATTTCAGGGCATATGCCCCACATTCAACACTACAATAGGAAAAAGACATTAGCATTAGAATAAACTTAAAAAACAATTGTATTATGTAAGTTAGTTTTATACAAAAGTTACCTTGACTCATTTATTGGGCCAGTAGAGCGCTTAATTGGCCATTTTTCGATTAGTACTTGATCACCCAAGTGCCCAAACATCCCAGTCACGCAACAAGCAGGGAACAACTCAGACAGTGGCTCCAACTGGACTTCCAACTGGTTGTCTCGACAAATAGTGGGGTTGCAGTCAATGATCTTCAGCAACCCTCCTCTAGATGCGCAACGACTGCCATCTAGTGCATCTGTTAGGACGAGGATGATGCAGTACACTCTTTTAAAAAATGTCCAACCGTGGCCATATTTAGGCCGATCCCCCCATATATACTGCATAATTTTGTCATCAAAATGAAAATCATTAGGGATGCGGTCCAAGCATCTTTGGGGCCAATCTTTTTAAACCGTCCTTTTCTTTGCACCACTAACAACGACATTTTTAATTAAAGTGCGATATGCCGAAACAAGCATTTGGCCAAACGCTACATCGGTGATGGCATAGTCGGGATACAACAGATCACCATCAGTAGTCCGTCGTAGCCTCATCAGTGCCAATATCTCATCGATGTGCTGCATCAAATAAAACAACAAGATAAGTATGGGAAAAATATGCAAAAATAAGGAAAATTAAGTGAAAATAACTCACCAAGTCCTCAAGCCACGTGCCCATCATCAACAACTTCCTAAACTATTCCCGGGGATAATCCCATGTCTTACACTTTATATGACCATTACTTCCTGATCCATTGTAATAGGCATAGAAGAGTTTTTTCTTTTCCTCTATTGGCCTATACAAATCAACATTTGAGTCCAATTTCCCTTGCCCACTTCCTCCCCCTTCCTCCATTTTTACATCCCTGCTTCCTTCGCCGCCCACCTCGTCCTACTCCATTATCACCGCCCCAATTCCTCCACCAACCTCCTCAACCTCCTCCATTTTTGGTTCTTCCTCCATTTGTTTCTTAATTTTCTTCTTCTTTACCTAGGTCACTACCATGTAAGGCGATTTCACAAACTTGATCTTTCGGCTCTTTCTTTTCAAGCCAGTTTGCACTTCAACCGCCTTTAATTCTCCATCAACTTCCTCCTCCACTGTACCAACTTTCTCTCCCAGCTTATCCACTTTCTCCTCCACCCTTTTCATGCACTCTTCCATCTTGTCAAACCTTGCATAAACGACTATTGTAAAACTCTTAAACAGGCTGTTTATGAGGTCAACAACCTCATTCTCCTGACGCCGATGTCTCAGCAAAGCGGTACTTGTTGTACCGCTTTGCTAAGGCATACGAACCTCTTCCTCACTCTTCTCCTCCTCATCCTCGGGCCTCCCGCCCATTGGAGCTTCATAATCCTCCTCGGCATCAATGACGTTGTCAAGCAATAGCCTTGTAACTGCCGTCACATGCGTGACCCCTTTTAGGTCCCGCATCAGGCGGTCTATCCGTTCATCCCTTCCATCATCTATTGGCTTTGAAAAATGTGACATAGTCCTCTTCTGCTTCATCCCCAGTAGCGGTGAGAAAGGGACGAACGATTCCCCGCAATAAGAAACAAAATCAATCAAATTGAAGCAAAATCAAAAAGCAACTGCATATTCAAAAGCTTAATCCTTTAATCTTACCCTAGCCGCTTGAATCTTAATCTCTATCTCTATTTGGCCGTAATCCGAATGGTTACACTTCCGGACATGCCACCGCAACATCCTAGGAAATTGCTGTTGCACATCCAAACTGTTGCTTCTCCCCCCCCGCCTCAATGAAGATAGGGATGGCCCCGTACATCAAAGCCTACATTGTAAAAACACAGTCCATATCATAATTCAAACACATATATTATAAAAAAATATAATAGAGAGCTATTAATATTTACCTGCATGGCCCATAGGAAGCCAACAAATTATATGTGCTTGGTTTAACCTTCCCGCCCCATTCGGCATGCTTTAACGCCATGTCTAGTTTTTTCAGGCTCTTGATGGTTCGCTTAAATGATATCCGTTCCCACGGATAAGAATTAAAGAACTCCAAGTCGCTTGCAAACAACAACCAATCTTTCTCAACAGCTTTTGTTAAGTCACCAGCCAATAAGATAGAATGGAAAAACAATAGCAAGCACACTTTTATCTTCTCTCCATCATTAAACCGAACTGTTTGTAGCCTCTCCTCCAAAACGTGTCTTGTAATAGACTTTGCCCCCCTGTAAAACCTTCTTACGAAACCTTATGGCTCCCGAACTCGTCCTTATTACGTCTGCCTCTGCCTTATTTGGCACTTCCTCGCATCCTAAGCCTCGTCACCAAGGCATACTCCATCATCCCAAACCGTAGTGGCTTTTCGTCCACCATGAACAACATTTAATTTTTTTTGTTGCATTTACTGAGTGCATCAACATGTAATGCACTCCTTGCCCCCAAAATGCCTTTTTCCAATTTGTTCCCATTCTTAAAAACTAACCGAAACAAGTGCGACCGAAATCTCTTTCACCATGCCTCATTCCAGCTAAAATGACCCTTATTCTTCAAAAACATCCCAACTCGACCTCACCGTCACCCTTGCAGGGAAGTAAGGTACCTTCTCACTTATAGGCTCCACCTCGTAGTCTCTACAGTTTACGGTCTACACAATCTGCACAATCGATATAAACAAAATGTCAGTAACAAAAATAAACGAAAACAACTAATAAACAAAATATCCGCAACAAAAAATTACCACTGTAGTCGCTTAAGCGATTTCGGATCGCTTAAGAGATCTTACTCTACCTCGTGCAAGATCGCTTAAGCGATTTGAAATCGCTTAAGCAACCAAGAGTAAACTGAGAATCTCTTAAGCGATACAAAAGATCGCTTATTATATGTGATTCTACCTCAACAAGATCGCTTAAGCGATCTGAAATCGCTTAAAAGACCAAGAGTAAACTTAAGCGATCCTTTGTATCGCTTAAGCGATCATGAGTATAACAGATTAATCACTTAAGCGATACAAATGATCGCTTAAGCGACAAAACAAGCAATATTCCCAAACAACCTACCCTTTCTTCGCCAGCCTCCTCCTCGTCGCCTGAATCCTCGGACGACTCCTCCTGGCCTGAATGCTCGCTGGAATCCTCCTCGTAGCCTGAATTCTCACCGGAATCCTCCTCTTGGCCTGAATTCTCGCCTGACTCCTCGTCTTCAGAACCGTTTGCTAGTTTTTCCCTCTGTTCTTGTGCCGCCGGCGTCTCCTCTACGTGTGTACCACCTTCACTGATCGGATGATCCACCGGAGCAACCATTGAACTACTTGCGCCACCAGAATCTAGGATTCGAAGTGGCGTTGGGTTTTCCTCCTCATTGTGAGTGTCAGCCATGGTTTTGGATTGAATTTGGTGTCAAAGTTTGCAGTTTCGATCGGAAATGTGGGCTGTATCGCCGGAAATCGCACATATTCCGTTTAGGGTTAAAGAAATCGATTTTAGGGTTCAACAAATCGATAAAAAATCGTGACTATATTCTCGAAAATCGCGGCTGTATTCGGTTTAGGCTTCTAGAAATTGATTTAGGGTGCAAATTTGCAGGTGTTCGATCGAAAAAAATCGCGTCTCCCTTTGGTTCAAGATATCGCTTTTTGCCCTAACGAATTTCGATTAAGCGAGGTGAATAGTGGGGCTTGTTTTGAGAAATTTCAAATTTTAAAAACTTTCATTATTTCTATTCGGCCCACATATGTTTTAATCTTTTCATTTTAACCCATTTTACGTGTTTAATTAATCCTAACTATGCCATGTCATCTTCTCTAAATTAAAAAAAAAATGAAAAACAGTTTCAAGACCATTTTCTTAAATCGAAACTTGGGATGGTCGGGCAGCTAAATGTTCTCCCTAATCTATCATTTCCGGCTTGGTAATATTACCCTGTTTTTAATTTAGGCATTAAAATTTACCTATAAAAAGGTAATTTTGTCAATTCACCTCGCATATATAACATTTATGAAGACAAAATACCTAATCTAACATTATGAATTAACAAAATTGCTTTTCCACGATTAACTTTGAAATATAGGGGGTGATATTAGGTGTTTCTAAAATTCAAGGGAGAAAATGACTTTTTGTGATAGTTTGGGCGTAACAATGATATTTAACCTATTAGGGATGAAAAAGTTAGAGCAGATCCAGTAGCAATACCTGGTTGCTCATTGAATAAATTAAAATTAATTTCACAATTTTTATTTCTGACATCTAAAATCCCAACACAGGACAGCACACATTTTCTTCGAAATTTAAGCTTAATTTTTGTTCATAGTTTTATCAATCTGTAGTTGCTTTTTTTTTTCCATCTAATCAATGCTCGCTATTCCTTGAACACCATTCAATTTCTGCCAAATATTAAACAAACTAGTTTCTGGGTTTGGTTTAAATTCTTCCATTGTGTATTTCTTATGAACTTTGTGCGAGTAAATATCCTTCTCCACCAAAAGATGGAACATCAAAAGGTCCACATATATCGCTGTGTATTATTTCAAGAAGTTGTGTGCTCCTTGTGACTCATTTCTTTGTGTGCCTTGTTTGTTTCCCTTTAATACAATCCACACATATACCAAGATCGGTAAAATCCAAGTATGGAAGGATTTCATTCTTTACTAATCTTTCCAATCTTTCTTTGGAAATGTGACCCACACATTTATGTCACAAGTGAGCAAAACATTCATTTACTAAACCACGTTTAGTTCCAACATTATGATGCAAGGTCAACAGAGTTTCCGCAAATAGATTATCAAGATTCAATTTATATAAGCCATCACATAGAATACCAGAACCAATGAGATAATTATGCTTAAATAAATTGAAACATCCATTCCAAACTTAAAACAATACCCAATTGAATCAAGTTTAGACAATGGAAATTAAATTGCCAGAAATGGAAGGTACATAAAGTGTTTGAAACAAATCCAAATGATGTCCAATGTCTAAAATCAGTTGATAAGTTCCAATAGCTTCAACTGGAGCTTTGACTTGATTACCCATGAAGACAAATCTTTCATTTGGATTTATGGTTTGGGTTGTAAAGAATCCCTGCATCGTATTAAAAACATGTGGTACAACCAAAATTAGTCCAAGTATTATAATGATAGCTAAATTTGATTCGAAACATACGAAAACACTAGGCTTACCTTTCTTTTCGAACCATGCCTTACATTTCAAGCAGTCTTTCTTAAAGTGTCTCGATTTTCCGCAAAAGTGACACTTATCTTTCTCGTGTTCCTTCTTGTAGATTTGAGAAGACACCTTACTTGGTCCCTACTTACCTTTTCCATGTTTCTTTCCAGCTCCTTGATTACTTACGAGGTGAATGGAATGAGTTCCTTGATTCTTAAGTCTTGTTTCTTCCTGAACAAGCATTCCATGAATTTCATTCACATTCCATTTATCTTTCATGGTATTGTAGTTCATTTGGAATGGACCATATTCAGGAGGCAATGAGTTTATGATAAACTGCATGAGGAAATTCTCATCCATACTCATCCCCAAGGACTTAAGCCTCGTTGCAATATTTGACATTTCAATAACATGCTCATGCATGCCATAAGAACCATCAAACTTCATGGTAGTTAAAGTGGCCATTAATGTCCCAGCCTCTGTTTAAAAAACCAGACTGGATCGGTCCAACCGGGACCCGACAGCTTCTCCGGTCCGGTTCAGGTCTTGGGGTTTTTTTTTTTTATAATATTTTAGAATTATAAGGGTTAATTGTAATTTTATAGGGGTGTTTTGGAGATATGTCAAAAGTTTAGGGATTAATTGGTAATTGTTTGGGGCATTTTTGAAATAAGTAAAAATTTTAGGGACTAATTTGAACTTTTTTAGGGTAATTTTTGTAATGTATTAAAAGTTGAGGGATTAATATGTAATTTTTTTAAAATAAAATTGTAGCTGATGTCATTGGTCCAACCGGTTGACCCATGACCCGGGCAGCAAAACGGGTTGCCCTTCGGTCCGAGTTTTAAAACAATGGTCCTAGTAAGAGACTTATCAGCAGTTTGAGAATGCTCTTCCACAAATGTCATAAATTCTTTAGTACTATCAGTTTTGGGAAGAGTAGACTTGATATTGTTTGGTACACTCATTCTCATAAACATTAAGATCGGTTTGTTTGACCTTACCCAAGCATCATGGTAGGTCCTTTCTTCTCCGCCGCTATCATTAGTAATAGCGGCTGGTCTCTCCGATTGAAGTGGCAAATCAAAATCCAGAACACCTAAGTGGTATTGGATTTGCTCACACCAATCAGGGAAATTAAGTCTATTAAACATAGGTACAGATGAGGCTTGCGAATGAAGAGAAATAAGAATAGGTACTGCAAAATATAATGCTCATGTATTAATGCTTTGATTTATAAAATTAAACACGTAAAACAGATTCAAACACATAATTACACTAAACAATAAATGTATATCGGTGTTCTTCTTTGAGTGATACAACAACATACTAACAAACGTAATGATGCTAATTAAATTGCATATAATTTGATAATTAGAAATGCACTAAATAGAAACATAAACTATCTTTGGACATGTAAATGAAACTAACAGCACATCTCAATTACCAAAAATTATTTTCATTAGTTATAAGAACAATTAATCAACCTTTGGGCGATCCTAAAATGTCTTATACCAATGAATTCAATTTACCCACAAATAAACAATTATGATATCTTTTATAGCATCAAAATTTATGGATAACTGAATAATATCATGTAATTTAAAATTTATTTATCTTAATGATTTGACCACTTTGGTGATTGCAAATCATACATAAAATTAATTCTAAAATTAATTGCTACATAAATTTAGGTTCATTATGTAATTACAATAATTATAGGGACTAAAAAAATACAGTTTAGGGGGTCAAAATAATTAATATAAACTTTAGGGGTTAAAAAATTACCCAATAGTTTAGTGACCTTATAAAGTTTCTTAAAAGTTTGAGGTCTTAATAATTTTCCTAAACAGATCCATAACAGTGTATTATTTCACCCAGCAATGGGAGTATCATCATGCCTTAAAAGACTTTGGTTTCATGCCACAAACATATTAATGAGACATGAACAGGCATTTGTGTAGTAGAAATAAAGCAAAATTAATCAATAACATAAAAGTGAAACAACATATTTTTAACATATTTATTTGAACCCAAGCTCTACAATCTTGTTTTTGGAACTACAGTAAGTCTTGAACTCAGTTTAACTCTTTCATAAATTGATTTCATTTTCCAGCCATCATTAATCATCAAACATCATTATTCTTCAATCATCAATTATAATCACAAAAATCATGCGAAAATCATATTTATTATACTGCAATTAAACTTAAACACTATAATTAACATAAAATTTTATTTACTTGTTTTAACAAGAAAATTCATGAATTCTAAACCTTTGCTATGATACCACATGTAAATAAGTATACATGAAACATTAAATTACAAGATCTTTGAATTTCAAGAATTTTACAATAATAAACTGTTAATTAAAAAAGACATACCTTCAGCCATGATACCAATTGATAATAATTTCTATGATTAAGAATACTGGTTTTTCTCTCCTTTCCTCTCTTTAATTTTCCAGAACTTTTATTTTGCTAATTAATGAATAACATATGTTCTGGCTTTCTTTAATAGGTTGAGAGAAGACCAAGTTTTTAGGAAATAAACTTCCTTCAAATACACTTCTATCAAAGTGTATAACTATTAAAATAATATTTGAATAATGTTTAATTTATTATTAAACCATAATAATATTATATATATATATATATATATATATATATATATATATATATATATATATATATATATATATATATATATATATATATATATATACCACATATAATTTTTTATCTTACATTCATAACAAAATCTTCTATTCAACATTATTAAACAATAAAAAATATGTATCAGTCAGAGAAGGGAATGTTTTAATAATCTTATTATATTTAGATTACTTACCCTGTTTATTCTTTAAAACGTTGAATATTTTCGTAATTTAGTTATTCCTATTAACCTTATAATGAATGATATATTTTGAAAAATAGAAGGAAACGAATCTAATGATTAAAACAATTATAGTACATAATTTCATATATATTACTAGATGAAATCTATGTGAATAGTATGATTTCATTTTATTAATGAGATACTTAAGCTATAATTGGTATGTCATACTCAATTATTGTTTATACATATAGTATTATGACAACCATTAATGAATAATATATATATACAGGGACGTAATCAGGATTCTGAGTTAGTGGGTTCAAAACATTAAAACTGGTAAATTTACAATAAAATATATACTGAAGTAATAAACATAAAAAATGTACTTTTAAAAGTTATATATACCAAATTATCAATTCTATAATTGTTCTCGACGATTTTTCATATTCTGAAAACATTACATAATTGCTTCATTGACAATTCTATCAAATATCTCTATCTTAGTATATGTAATAAGACAATCATTTAACAATTGATCTCTCATTCGATTCCGTAGTCGATTTTTCACAATCTTAATCGCAGAAAATGCTCTTTCAACACTTGCAGTTGCAACAAGTAATATCAATGCTAATTTCATGTCTAAAAAGATAACAAAAAAACAAAAAAACCCTACTTTTCTACACTATACTCCAACCAATTTGCATATTCTCTAAACCAAACGGGATTAAAACGACACATTAAATTTCCAATTGCTCGCTTTTTAAAATTATGATTGTGTGGTTGGCAATGTTCTTTTTACAAGTATGTCTTTCTCACTTTGTCTCTATCATTAGGATGATATTCTAAAATTTTAATCCTCAATCCAGGATCTGCGGGAAGACTATTCAAGTTAAGCTTAACATATGTTTGTCTTGAACTAGATTTCATAGGCTCATTGTGAACACTATCGTGACACCTTATGTTTTGTTCAATTGATGGTTTCTCATTAAAAAACTTTCTTTTGATAAAAAATTTGTGCATAACTAAAAAAAATAAAAGAATTTTTATTATCAGAAATATAATTTATTTGCAATTACAATTAAAAAACAACAAAAATTATCAAAATTCAACTCATAATTTAGGTTTTTTAAACAATTTCTACTAACCCAATAAAATTCAACTCATATACCCATAAAAACTCATCAAATCTAACTCTAAATATCACGCAATTAACCAATATATCAAAATTAAACCAAACCCCAAATATCTACAACTTAGGGTTTCATCAATTCTTTAAACTATATTTAAAATTAACTCAATAACTAATCCACAATTTATCAAACCCAACTTAAAACTGCAATTAATTAACCCATACCTCAACATAAACAAGATTAAATCAAAACCCACATCCAAATTTAAGAATTATTTCAAACTCATTTATTAAACTCAAAAAAAACTCATAACTCATAATCTTTCATCAATTAAGAAAGCTAAAAGAAAAGAATTAATTTTAAGTTAAAAAAAAATAATAATTAGTATTATCTTATCTTGTAATCCAAATGAGTAGTATTTCTTGAGTATCCAACCAAAGAAAAAACATAATAGGACAGCAAAAAAAGGAAATAAAGAAAAAACAAAAGTTTAAAAAGTATTAATTAATAATTTATTTTGTGAGGTCAAATGAAGTTAAGTGGGGTTAAAATTGTGAAATCTATAAACTATTAATATTTTTTTGAAATTTTTGAAAAGTTCAGTGGGTTCAATTAAACCCACAAGCCACTATGTGGCTACATGCCTCTCTCTCTCTCTCTCTATATATATATATATATATATATAACTCTCTCTCTCTCTCTCTCTCTCTCTCTCTCTCTCTCTCTCTATATATATATATATATATATATATATATATATATATATATATATATATCACCTCTCTCTTTGTAGTCGGATAGCAAAAAACGCTTTAGCCACTGAGGTTAGCTGTACCCAAAAAGTCTTTTGTTCGAGTAACAAGAAATGTAACTATCACATTTGTGCAATTATCTTGGTCCATTAAGCTTGTATGGTGTTTCATGGTAGATAGACTCCAATGTGGGTCTGGATACCTCTCTCTCTCTCTCTCTCTCTCTCTCTCTCTCTCTCTCTCTATATATATATATATATATATACACTTTTTGCACCAACTATTTATAACATTATCATAAATAAAACTATTTTTAAATGGAACTTTAATTGAAAAAAATAATAAACTATATGAAATTCACCTAGGCACTTCACACATGTAACATAAAATATAAAATTATCCAAACTTAATACTAAAAACCATATATATGAAACACATAACATATTACCTAGAACCTTTAACATGGAGTTAAAACCCAAAGTCAACACAACATTATCATAAATAAAACTATTTTTTTTAATATTTTAAATGGAACTTTTATTGAAAAAATAATAAACTATATGAAATTTTCACCTAGGAACTTGACACGTGTAACATAAAATATAAAATTATCCAAACTTAATACTAAAAACCATATATAAATGAAACACATAGCATATGACCTAGAACCTGTAACATGGAGTTAAAACCCAAAGTCAACACTTTGAAACCTAAACCAATATTTATGAATTTTTAACATAAAGCTTGAAAGTGGTAATGTCAAACTTGAAATTAGTAGAACTTAACATAAAAAACAATATATTTGAAACTAAAAATAAATAATTGGAAACTTCTAACCTTAAATAATTGATACCCATGAAGAGTATTGAAACATAAAACCATATATACTTCAAATATTTTATATAAAACATTAAACTAAAAACCTTGAATTTGAAATAGAAGAAACTTTGTATCTATAATAAGAGACTTGAAACTGCGAACACGTAGTTAAAAACCTTTAGCATGATATTAGAAGTTTAGAACCATTACTAATAGTTAAAACTAAAGAGAACGTAAATGAATTATAAAATATGAAACTCGAATATTCTAAATGTGCTGATGTGGCACCTGATTTGTGCCTATGTGGAGTCCAACTTTTATATGTTTGGTCAGAGGCAATTTAGAAGGGGCATAACTAGAATTTCCCATCAGGATATTTTTTTGCTGACCTAAATTGGTTTAGACCAATTTCTTCTCTACTTCTTTCTCAAGTGTTCTCTTTTGGTTACAGAGAGAGAAAGTTTGTTGAAGAAATTGGTCAAGGTGGAGCATTGATGTTCACAAGATGAAATCAACGAAGGTGGTGAGCCTAGTTGTAACTGTTTTTATTCCCTTTCTTTGTGTATAAATTGTTGATTATTGCTTTGTAATTGATGTATTCAAGGTAAGGCACTCTTGGGTCAGTTTCAGGTGTAATTACAAAGGGGTCACTTGGGAATCTATCTTGTAAACAGGATCTGCAAGCTTTATAAGATTTTCTTTCATATAGTAAATGAATCCCTACTGCCTTGAAGATTGGATGAAAGTAATCAATTGATTACCGAACCACTAAAATTGTTGTGTGTTCTTTTTGTTTATGTTTTTATTATTTTCTCTTCTAAATACTGTGAATATTGCTTGATTGAGAACTTAGAGTTTCTTGTTTCATAAAGTTTGAATACTCTTTAAGCTGAACAAGTGGTATCATAGCCAAATTAGGTCTAGGAATTAGAGATTGTTCGAATTTGCGTTTGTCTAGGGTTAGATCTAAACTGTTTGGTTACAGGATTCTTGATTTAGGGTTCTGTAGATCTTGAACTTTTGGGGCTTTTCATCTCCTAGTAACTGTAACACTTGTAAGCTTAGAAATGTCTAAGTTTGAAGTAGAGAAGTTCATAGGTGATAATGATTATGGGTTGTGAAAGATGAAAATAAGGGATGTCTTAGTTAAGGATGGGTTATTAACTACCTTAGAGGGTGATGATAGCTTACCAGAGTCTTTAATTGAAAAGGAGAAGAAAGATCTTCCAGATAAGGCTCACAATATCTTAATTATAGGGTTAGGAGATAGTGTTGAGAGAGGTAAAGAAAATGACCACACCAGCAGGGGTTTGGGAAAAACTAGACTCTTTGTATCTGTCCAAGTCTTCTCCTAATAGGCTAGTTTTAAAACAGAAGTTTTTTGGTTTTAAAATGGATGATAGTAAGTCTTTAGGAGAGAATATGAATGATTTCATGAAATTGGTTCAAGATTTAGAAGGTCTAAGTGTTAAGGTGGAGGATGAAGATCAAGTTGTCATCCTCATAAACTCTCTGCCAAAAATGTATGCTAATTTTGTCGATACCTTAAAATATGATAGACAGACTCTTAAGCTATATGAGGTTGTAGTTGCAATTACTGTAAAAGATGCTGAATTTGGGAAAGAGGGTAAACTGGATGGTGAGGGGTTGAATGTGAGAGGTAGATTTGGAAAGAAAAGTCATAAGAAAGGGCAGTACAAGGGTAGATCTAAGTCAAAATCAAAATTTGTTAGAAATTGTTTTTACTGTCATAAGAAAGGTCATTTTAAGAGGGACTGTTCTGATAGGAAGAAAAAGTCAGGGGAAAAGGATGCTAGTGGGAGTGTGGATGTAGCTTTTGATGGGTATGAGAGCTCTAATGTGTTTGTGGCTTCTGAAAATGAAACTGATGCTGAATGGATACTTGATTCTGGTTGTACCTTTCACATGACTTTGAATAGGAGTTTTTTTGTTGAATTTTAGAAAGTTAGAGTCTGAAAAAGTTTTGATGGGTAACAATGATATTCGTAGATCTTAGGAATTGGAGATGTAAGGCTGAATTTGCATGATGGCAGTTCAAAACTGCTCACAGATGTTAGATACATACCAGAGTTAAAAAGGAATTTGATTTCTCTAGGAAGTCTGGATTCAATTGGCTATAGCTATAAGGCTTAAGGTGGAGTCCTTAAGGTCACTAAAGGGTCCTTAGTTGTAATGAAAGGTAAGAAGAAGAATGGGCCGTATGTTCTGAATTGATCAACCATCACTAGAATAGCAGCAATATCTTAGTCTCAGAAGTCCAATAAGACAAGTTTATGGCATAGGAGGTTAGGACATGTTAGTGAGAAAGGTTTAGTTGAAATGAGCAAGCAAAAGGTCTTAAGAGGGGACAAAGTAGAGAAATTAGAGTTTTGTGATCATTGTATTTATGGGAAGATGAGCAAAATTAGATTGAGTATGGGGAGACACTATTCTGAGTCCATCCTAGATTATATCCATTCTGATGTTTGGGGGCCAGCTAAATATCTATCCTTGGGGGGCTGTAGGTTTTTTATTAGCATCATAGATGGCTATTCAAGGAGAGTGTGGATATAATATTTCTTTAAAAACAAAGGACAAGCCTTTAGTAAATTTAGGGAATGGAAAGTAATGATTGAAAACTAGACACGGAAGAAAATCAAGAACTTAAGGGCTGATAATGGGTTAGAGTTCATAAATGAGGAGTTTGATAAATTGTGCAAGAGTAGTGGAATTCTGAGGCATAGGACAGTTAGTTATACACCCCAACAGAATGGGCTAGCTGAAAGAATGAATAGAACTATCCTGGAGAACGTTAGGAGCCTACTATCTTGTGCCATACTTCCCACCAAATTTTGGGCAAAAGTTGCTCATACAGTAGTATTCTTAATCAATATGATTTCTTCCTCATCTATTGAAATTAAGACATCGATTGAGAAATGGACTAGATATCCAACTGATTATAGTAGTTTGAAAGTATTTGGATGTACTATTTTTGTGCATGACAGATCTGATAAGTTACATCCTAGAGCCATTAGGTGTATTTTCATAAGATATCCTGATGGGGTAAAAGGGTATAAATGTTGGGATGTTGTTGGGAAATGATATATAGTCAACAGAGATGTCAAATTCAAGGAAGAGGAATGGGGTAGTCTCAATGAGAAATCCGGTGAGATTAATTCTGAGGTTATTAGGTTTGAAATAGGTGATGAAGTTCCTTCTGATAATGCTAGTGAATTAAAGCCAGATTATCAGTAAGAAGCTTGCCAACCTTAAGGTGAGGAACCTATTTTAGGAGAAAGTGAAGATAATTCAGCTCATGATGAAGAGCACGAACTTCAGAATTATCAGTTAGCTAGAAATAGGTTAAGAAGGGAGATTAGGTTACCTAAGAGGTATTCCCAGGTTGATATGGTGGCTTTTACACTCCAAGTTTATGAAGAAGTAGAAGATGAACCTAGAACTGTCAAAAAAGCTATGGAAAGTAGAGAATCTAAGCTGTGGAGATTAGCAATGCAAGATGGGTATGATTTGTTGAGGAAAAATAAAACTTGGGTGCTTATAAACAAACCTGAGGGCAATAGAGTTGTCAAGTGTAAATAGGTGTTTAAAAAGAAAGAGGAAATTCCAAGGGTAGAAGCACCTAGGTTTAAAGCCAGGCTAGTTGCAAAGGCCTTTACATAGGTTGAGGCGATAGATTACACTGAAATTTTTTCACCTATGGTAAGGCACACTACCATTAGAGTTCTTCTGTCCTTAGTAGCCCAATTTGAACTTGAATTAGAGTAGCTTGATGTCAAAACAACATTCTTGAATAATGATTTAGAGGAAAGGATTTTAATGGAACAACCTTTTATGTTGATGATATGTTGTTGGCTTGTAAAGATGCAACTGAAATTGCTAAATTTAAGGTTGAAATGAAAGACTTGGGGTAGGCTAGAAAGATTCTAGGAATGAATATTGAGAAAGATATAAAAATAGGAAGGATTGTGCTATCTCGAAAGGAATATACTGAGAAGGTTATTAGAAGGTTTAATATGATTGAGTGTAAACCTGTTAGAACTCCAATGGGACAACATTTTAAGCTAAGCATAAATCAGTGTCCTAGTTCTGAAGATAAGGAAAGGGAAATGCTTAATGTTCCCTATGCAAATGCTATAGGTAGTTTAATGTATCTTATGGTCTATACAAGACCTGATCTTGCTCTTGCAGTAAGCTATGTTAGTAGATTTATGAGCAATCCTAAAAAATTCACTGGGAGGCAGTGAAATAGATTTTGAGATATGTTAGGGGAACAATGTCAATTGGAATTGTGTATAGTAAGGGAAGAAACTTGCTGGATTTTATTACAGGATGTGTTGATGCTGATTATGCTGGGAATCCTGATAACAGAAAAATCAATAACTGGTTTTGCATTTTCTTTATGGATAACCTGGTCTGTTGGAAAGCTAATTTGCAGGCTATTGTGACTTTTTTGACTACAGAAGTTGAGTATGTGGCAATCATAGAAGCTGGCAAGGAAGCAATATGGCTCAAGGGAATGCTTAGTGAGCTGGGATTTAATCAGACTCAAATTCCAATCAAAAGTTATAGCCAGAGTGTTATCTTCTTGTGCAAAACCCAAGCTTTCCATGAGAGATTCAAGCACATTGATGTAAGGCTGCACTTCTTCCTGATAATCTAGCTGAAATTCACCAACATTATCAGAAGAAACTTCATCACCTATTACAAGCCTAAAAATTTCAGAATTAACCTCACCAGATTTCTCGTTGAGACCACCCCATTCCTCTTCCTTGAATTTGACATCTCTGCTAACTATACATCGTTTCCTAGCAACATCCCAACATTTATACCTTTTTACACCATTAGGATATCCTATGAAAATACACCTAATGGCTCTAGGATTTAACCTATCAAATATGTCATGCACAAAAACAGTACATCCAAAGACTCTTAAACTGCTATAATCAGCTGGATATCTAGTCCATTTCTCAATGGGTGTCTTAAATTCAATAGCTGAGGAAGGAATCCTATTGATTAAGAAAACTGCTGTATGAACAGCTTCTGCCCAGAATTTGGTAGGAAGTTTGGCACAAGATAATAGGCTCCTAACCTTCTCTAGGATAGTTCTATTCATATCTTTCAGCTAGCCCATTCTGTTGGGGTGTATACCTAACTGTCCTATTCCTCAGAATTCCACTACTCTTGCACAGTTTATCAAACTGCTCATTTATGAACTTTAGCCCATTATCAGTCCTTAACTTCCCGATTTTCTTCCCTGTCTGGTTTTCAATCATTATTTTCCATTCCCTGAATTTACTAAAGGCTTTTCCTTTGTTTTCCAAGAAATATATCCACACTCTCCTTGAATAGTCATCTATGATGCTAATAAAAAACCTACAGTTCCCCAAGGATAGTTATTTAGTTGCCTCCCAAAATCAGAATGGATATAATCTAGGATGAACTCAGAACAGTGTTGCCCCACATTAAATCTAATTATGCTCATCTTCCCATAAATACAATTATCACAAAATTCTAATTTCTCTACTTTGTCCCCTTCTAAGACCTTTTGCTTACTTAGCTCAACTAAACATTTCTCACTAACATGTCCTAACCTCCTATGCCATAAACTTGTCTTATTGGACATCTGAGACTAAGATATTGCTGCTGTTCCAATGATAGTTGATCCATTTAGAACATACAGCCCATTCTTCTTCTCACCTTTCATAACAACTAATGACCCTTTAGTGACCTTAAGGACTCCACCTTGAGCCTTATAGCTATAGCCAATTGAATGCAGACTTCCTAGAGAAATCAAATTCCTTTTCAATTTTGGTATGTATCTAACATCTGTGAGTACTTTTGAACTGCCATCATGCAAATTCAGCTTTACATCTCCAATTCCTAAGACTCTACAAACAACATTGTTTCCCATCAAAACTTTTCCAAACTCCAACTTTCTAAAATTCAATAGAAAACTCCTATTTGGAGTCATGTGAAAGGTACAACCAGAACCAAGTATCCATTCAACATCAATTTCATTTTCAAAAGCCACCAACACATCAGAACTTTCATACCCACTAGAAGCTACATCTACACTCCTATTAGCATCCTTTTCCCCTAACTTTTTCTTCCTATCAGGACAGTCCCTCTTAAAATGACATTTCTTATGACAGTAAAAACATTTTCTAACAAATTTAGATTTTGACTTAGATATACCCTTAAACTGCCCTTTCTTGTGACTTTTCTTTCCAGATCTACCTCTCACATGCAACCCCTCACCATCCAGTTTACCCTCTTTCCTAAATTCAGCATCTTTTGTAGTAATTGCAACTACAACCTCATCTAGCTTAAGAGTCTGTCTACCATATTTTAGGGTATCAACAAAATTAGCATACATTTTTTGTAAAGAGTTTATGAGGATGATAGCTTGATCTTCATCCTCCACCTTAATGCTTAGACCCTCTAAATCTTGAACCAATTTCATGAAATCATTCATATTCTCTCCTAAAGACTCTGGTAAGCTATCCTCACCCTCTAAGGTAGCTGATAAGCCCATCCTTAACTAAGACAGCCCTCATTTTCATCTTCCAAACCCATAATCATTATCACCTGTGAACTTCTCTACTTCAAACTTAGACATTTCTAGGCTTACAACCCTTACAATTACTAGGAGATAAAAAACCCCAAAAGTTCAAGATCTAGAAAACCCTAAATCAAGACTCCCGTAACCAAACAGTTTAGATCTAACCCTAGAAACCCAAATTCGAACAATCTCTAATTCCCATACCTAATCTGGCTCTAATACCATTTGTTAAGCTTAAAGAGTATTCGAACAAGAAATCCTAAGTTCTCAAACAAGCAATATTCACAGCATTTAGAAGAGAAAATAATAAGAGCATAAAAATAAAGAACACACAGCAATTATAGTGGTTCAGTAATCAGTTGACTACCTACATCCACTCTTCAAGGCAGTAGGAATTCATTTACTATATGAAAGAAAATCTTACAGAGCTTGCAGATCCTGTTTACAAGGTAGATTCCGAGGAAAACCCCTCTGCAATTACACCCGAAACAGACCTAAGAGTGCCTCACATCTCATATCAAATACAAAAGTATTAATCAGTCAATTTATACAGAAAGAAAAGGGAATAAAAACAGTTACAACTAGGCTCACCACCATTGTTGATTTCATCCGGCGAACATCAATGCTCTACCTTGACAATTTCTTCAACAAACTTTCTCTCTCTACAACCAAGAGAGAACAATCGGGAAGAAGAATAGAAGATTTTGGTCTAAACCAATTTGGATTGTTCCAACTGAATTTATTTAATCAAGCATAAATTACTTATAATACATTACAAGAAAAGAAATGCTATTAAATTCCCTAACTAGGATCTAATTACATATTCCTGAAGCATAAGGCACAAATGAAGATGCTAGAAGTTTTTATGCTAGTAAAAATTTTAAAAGGGAAAGATTAGAGACCTAGCTTGGTTTTTTTGACTGGGATTTCGAATAACCACACCTTAACTTAATTCCATTTCCACTGAAACTAATGACACCAGAAAAACCAGAAGCATCAACATTGAGCCAAGACCCCCAGGTATCATCCTCGCCAGTAAAAAGTGCCTCAAGTCACTACACGCACAACCTCAAGATACATAATCTTTTCATATACATATGCAGCAGACATTCATAATCAGGTATTAGAAATTCCCATCCACAAGGCAATATACATACTGGGGTAGAGCCTTGTAAATCAACTCGAGTTGCAAAAAGTCCAGAGGGTTGAAACCTTCTCCGGCGCCAAACCCAGGGAAAGTCAAACTTCTTACTGTTCCCGTACAAAAATGGTAAAACAACACATAATGCTGAATGCAGTTAATTAAAAGGAGAGAACCACAATAAAAGTACAACTTAAAAGACAAAGAAACTGCAGACTGATATTGTCAAAAAGCCATCGCATCCTAAAATTGCATATATTAAAGAAGGTAATCAATCTACATCAGTTTTTTAAATTTATACACTTTTCATAATGAGTTTCCTAACCCCAGAGGGCAGGTCATTATATATACAAATCACAGGCATACTGACATTATGAACTAGGATATAGGTCTATATAGATTCCACCTTATCAAATAACATAATCGTTCACAATATCAAATATTATGGCACCAAACCTTACTAAGGTAATCAATCTTTAACTGTTCAGCAACATCTTCACGAAGTGGAAGCCAATCAAGGCCCTCTTTACGAGCAAACCAATGACCTCTAAGAACACGTCGATTGTCTCCATTCCAATAAACAGGAAAACAATGTCTCTTTACCAAATCTACCTGCAACATTTTTAAGGATTTCATCTTCAGAAGTATTCTCTGGGTTGAGTAATAAAAAAAGACTCTTAAATATAAATCAATAATTAAAAAAATCAAATTAAAATTTCTGCTTAAAACTTCAGAGTTTTGCAGACCAATATATAAATAATTAAAAAGTTCAAAACATAAGTTTTTAAAAATAACTAAATGAATAAAGAGCAAGAAACATGGCATCCAGATCTACATGGCAAAAAAATAACAGTAATAATAATAAGAACTTAATAAATCATGTCTCAAGCCATATTTCACCCTTACTCAACACACAAAACAATTACAACTGAAACCTTAGAAAAAGGGCTACCTCATAAAGTCCTCCCTTTACAAGAACTCCAACCCTTTCTTCTTCTTCATATAGATGGGCTGATAGAGTAAATTCTGAGGAAGCAAGACTTGGTAGCTTTTCCAATTTCTTACTGGAACTAGGTTGTTCCTTAGGACCTTCACTACATTCTGCATACTATTTCCACCAACTAGAGAGCAATTCTTCCTCTGTCTGTAAAGGTACATTCAACAGATAAGCATTTAGCCAATTGCATTAGTGAGGAAGACCTGTCAACCAGTTGGATGCAAATATTGCTCAACAAAAGTTTCTTAAAACTAAAATCATTTTATATTAAATCACCTATATTGGTTGCTTCTAACCATGTCTCTTGAATATCTTAAAAAAATTTCATAAAATCTTGCATCAGAACAAAACATTAACTAGAAGGAACTTATTTGTTAATCAAAAGAGGTTGATGGTCTGAAAGCCAACCCAAAATCCTAATAAAAATTGAAGGAAAAGCATAATTATTTAACAGATCTGCAAGAAGGATGCCTCTATCCCAAGAGAATCTCTCATACCAAAACGAAAGTATTCATTCTTTCCCACTATCTTAGTTCGAGGAAGTGAAGCAGCTGGTTCTGTAAAGTCACAAAAGGAGCAATATTTCATCAAAATTCACACATATCTTTGATTTGACACAAATATTAATGGCTAAATCCATTAAAGAGAAACAAACCACTAAAATTTGTGTTGTTGCAGCTATTAATCAACTATTTGCTCACAATGAAACCCCTTCTAGGGGCCCTACGACTTAGTCTTCAACACTCTGATAGTACTACATTTATCAAATAAAATATTCTGCATACAACTAACTTATAATAGCTAACAAAGTAACATGCTTACTGAGCCAACAAAGCTCAAATCCATATAAAAACTTGAAATGTCATATGGGTAAAAACAAAGCAAAGTAACCTTGCAACAGAACTCAATGCATACCAGTGGCCACTTTGAAATCAAAACAACTAATCATAGTAACATGCTAGCTAACCCAACAAAGCTCAAACTCCATATACAACCACAAAACTTTCATATGGGTAAAACCAAATCAAACCAAAGCAATGAGACCACTAGAAAGCAAAGTGAACTCAATGTTGTCACGATGACCAACCAAACTAAAGTTCTTGCTTAGCTTATCGGTATCTGTTCAGAGAGAGAATATAAACCATCAAATAAAATGTGTATGCATGCAAGGTGTGTATTTGCAGGACATATGCATACAGGCCCCTTAAAACAGGTAATAAACACTCCAAACCATTTATACATTATCATGATGCAAGCTTCAAAAAATATGTAAAGATTCTTGCCAACTATTTTCAGGGTATATCTCACCAAATTCATGGAAGCACCCAAAACCCACAAAAAAAAACAAAAGAATTATGTCCCCGCTTTACTAAAGCCAATCTAATGCTTTTGGAATGAACAGATTAGTGAACCAAAACGTCAGAGTAATTTCAGATGAAAATTAAGGCATATAAGACACTGAGCTAATTCTGATTTGGTAGAGGCTTTTATTGCAGCTTAACTTTAAAAGTTATGGTTCACACTTTGCATGGGCTTGAATTCCCCTACGCAGACGCATTTTAGGGTCCCACTTCCCGATGAGTGGGCGGCAGTCCTGCTTGCCGGTGAGTGGGCGGGGGTGAAGGGGCTGCAGATCATATCATGAAAAATGTTTCAAACGGTCATTTGCGTTGGTGTTAAATAGCATAAACTGATTCAGATTATAGGTGAGCTGCATATCTTTTGTATTATCAACTTTTATAAAGTCATATAGTTCATTGCAATTGGGATGGGAAAAGAAAACATTCAAGATGATGGAGTACCCAACTAATATTCTCTTAAATGGCTTAGTTGAAAAATGAATTAAACCATTTCCGTTAGATGCAACTTACGTTCTTGGTCCAAAGAGAAGCACTGAAGTGAAAAAGCAAGTTGAAAACACCGAACTAAGGCCGTGTGGCTGGATGTCTGTCATCACCAAAATGATAACCATAGATGTTAAGTGCAGTATTAAAGTACAAAAAAAAAAAAAAAAAAAAATTTATCGAACTTGAGGCATGCCATAAAAACTCAAAGAAAAACGATGAGACCATGCAAAATCTGTTCCACTTTTTCAAAATATCTAAAAAAGGAACATAGAGGAGATAAAAGTAAAAACAATGGAAAATAACATGAACATGAATCACCTAAAATTGCGTAAACAATAAAGCAATGTTATAAGTGTGAGCCATATCCTCGAAATTTGCAGGGTTATTTTCTACAGATGTTGCTTGAACCCAGATTGATGAAAGCAAAAGACTCACTTGATGGTTGCTCAGTCGGAAGGAAGTTATCGCGAGAAATAATTTAGATAGGTAGATGATTAAACAGAATTTCTAAAACACTCTATAAATTAAAATTATAGGATTTTGGGGTTTCATACTGTTTTTCCGTCAGTCAGAGCACGCTTAAAGCTATATGATTGACTATGAGAGTGTTTCACATTCACATCTGGTACCCGACTTTCCTCCGACAGTCCTCCATCCATGAGTTTTGCTTTTTCTTTACCTTCATCCTTAAAGGAGAAACTTCCACTTCTTACTGTTACAAACAGAGAACTGATTGTAATATTTTTCATATTGTATTGACAAATTATACATCAATATATATAGGAAAATAAAGAACTAATCTAGGAAATAAATATTCTAACTTCCTATTTTACAGATTTGTTCCTAATATGTATTGATTACAATCCTAATATCCTATTATAGATTTATACACTTAATCATGCAATATCTGTAAGATTTTACATGATTATCTACAACACTCCCCCTTAAGATAGAACATAGATGTTAATCATGCCCAACTTGTTACAAATATAATCAATCCGAACCCCATTCAAAGCTTTAGTGAAAACATGTCCTAGTTGCTCTCCGGTCTTCACATATCCTGTAGAAATTAAACCTTGCTGTATTTTCTCACAAATGAAATGACAGTATCACACCACAATTTTGCTGGCAAAGAGGCCATAAGACCAACTTCAGTAAAAAACTAATATATCCATATTACTTCACACACAGACTGGGCCATAGCCCTATATTTTGATTCTGCACTAGATCGGGACACAACAATTTGCTTCTTACTTGTCCATGAGACCAAATTTCCACCAATAAAAACACAGTAACCCGTAGTGGATCTCCTATCTATCTTGGAACCCGCCCAATCTGCATCAGAGAAGCACTCAATATTCTTATGTCCATGATTTCCGTACAAAATACCACGTCCTAGAGCTCCTTTCAGATAACACAGAATCTGTTCTAACGCTGTCCAATGGTCAACAGTAGGAGAAGACATGAATTGACTTACTATACTGATAGAGCACGCAATATCAGGACGAGTAACTGTTAGATAATTCAACTTTCCAACCAGTCTTCTATACCTCTCAGGATCTTCAAATAGTTCATCATCTTTAGTAAGTTGCGAATTAGGAAACATTGGCGTACTGCATGGCTTAGTATCTTCAAATAGTGTGATCACTCAGTCTTTTACAAGTTGGCATCTCTGGTCTCCCCTTGGTCAGATCAGGGTAAAGATAATTCACAAGTTGTTTCTAGCATCTTCAAATAGTTCACCAATAACATCAAAATGATGGAAACGAGGTTCAAGCACACGCCTCACTGTTGTAGCTTCCTTAGCCAACCTGGCTATATTATTCAAGCAAACTTTGGACTAGTAAGAGGGGCTTTTGGAAATGTCACTGTAAAATTTGCATATAAAGCTAAGTATGTTAACTACATTTAAGAAATCTGCTTATATAAAGAATATATGCCCAAGAAGTAAAAAATGATGCCTTACGTTGTTGAATACAAATTAGGATTAGTCACAGGGTTCTGGCGAAAAGAAACCCTCTTACTCATATCTGGAAAAGATGAGCCATGAGATTCTTCTTTAAGCACCCCTTGAACCCACTGGGGTCCTGAGATTGAGAATGTTGCCTCGCTTCCTTACCATCTTCTGGTTTCATTTGAAGATCGAGGTAGTTCTCCAAAGTCACTGAAATAATCTATTTCAGAATGGAAAATTACTTCAAATTAATATGAAAAGCAAATATTGTGCACAATTGTTAGTGTACCTCATAGTCCAACTTAAACTATAATAAGAAAAAAAAATGTTTCCCAAAATTCACCTATAAACTAGATGACATTAATTATATATATCACGTAAGCAAAAAACACTAATAAGAACCAACAAGAGGAAAAGCAAACTCACATTGTTGAAGTCCATTGAGATATGTGATTGCTCACCCATGAACCAAACCTAAGCGTAGGAAGCGGGAAAAGATTATTAAAAGTGGCACAACATTAACAAATGAAATCTCTACATTCGAACCAAAAAATAATTAAGTTTGTCAATAGAATATGTTGGAGTTACGAGAAAAGAATTTAATAATTATCTATTCATGTATTAAAGGCCAAATGATAAAATCAATTCAACATCTTCCAAGTCTGATAAAGGGGCCTGTTGACAAAGTAGAAGAAGTGACAGACAATGTGGTCCAGAAAGGTAATGCAGAGAACCAGCTTGCTACTAGAAGCAGATTTCATGTTCAATCACTGTCTCCAAAAGTGATGCCACACCCACATTCTTAAACAAGGAATGCAAGTCCAAAGCCACAAATTATTCTTATTCACAAAAAGGTTAGCTTGTCTTAATTAGTTAGATTTTAATTAAAATTAATTAGGTCTTTATTATCTCCCATGTAAGAAGGACTACAAGTGTAGGACTTGGACTACTACGTAGCTAACCTTACCAAATCCATACTTCAGCAATCATGTTAGGTCCTCTCATCAAATGCCTTAGAGAAGTTTAGAAGTAAGAAAAAGTAAAAGATTACAAAAAAAGTGTACACAGCTAAAAAATGGTTACGGCATTTTGCAGCAGATATAAGTACCAAAAACCAAATAAATTACAACAGTCTGCATAAAAATATTTTAAATTACAACAGTCTGCATAAATAGATTTTAAGCTTCATAAGAAAGAAGACTTTATAAAAAGAAACTTAAAAGAATTGGCCATAAAGATTAACGTGCATTAAGTCTGATTGTATGTGTATCTAAATGTGCATTTAAAAAGCTAGGTAAATAAACTATACCATGTTAGAAAGCGCTTGCATTCCAGCAGGAATGTGCATTAAGTCTCTGCATTCACAAAGTAATACACTAGGTATATAAACTTTACCATGTTTGCGAGAGCTTGCATTCCAGCTGAACATAGGCGTAGAGCTCTTTCATCATCTCCCACTTCTTGGGCCAACTGACAAAGTTTAGGAATGAGACCCTCTAAGTTGAACATGTATGTACTATCCATCTACTTTCAATTCAATAAGTTAGTATCGGTTCATAAAGATAATAAATATAATGTGCACAGTTTCTACTATTTGGTAGATGTAATTTAGTGCCTACAAATGAATTATTCCACACTGAGCACATCAAACGTATTTAACAGATTTCAAGCCATCACATTTTTGGAGAGCCCCATCATCACTCCCACTCCTTGTAAAATGTAACTAAAAAGGTTCATTGATGGGATGGTATATTATTCTCAAATGTCTTTTATTAGTGCACTCCCCAATCTAACATGTATTAATTGAACAATCAAGCTGAAATATGTCAAAATTAATCTCATGGCTCTAACATCAGTTTATATCCATGATCACCTGGCCATTAATAAAATCAACAAGAAAACTGCAAGCCAGAATCCGCATTTTGTCCTGTCGAGTTTGCTCCAAAAGAGTCCGTACAATCCCTAATAAACTACTGGCAACTAATGGCCAGCAAGAAAATTAAACTCTGGCAAATGTCCTCATAAAGAAGAAAGAGCTTGCATGTTCAAATAGGACAGAAAAATTGCAGAAATAAAACAATGATGCAATATAACTGTGAAATCCAAGAAACATACTTTGATACTTACATACCAGATACAAGCATGAAATGTAAACATACTAGAAGTAAAATCAATATATTCTTTTTTGGATAAGGAACTATAAAATTACATTAATATGTGCACCAGGTGTCCGCCAAATCAGCACAAAAAACCTGATTGGGGTATCAAAAGCTAAAAAATATTTAGAATAAATTTGTGATTTTAAATCTAATTATAGAGCTGGTACACCAAATATAGTACATCTAGGAAATCCACCAGCCACAAATGAAAAGGGAAGATGTACTCTCAATACCATATAATAAACATTATCATAGGTGACAAAAACATATCTTCAGTATACTTAGTTTCCTAAATGAGCTTGCTTTCAATCTTCTTGCCCTCTTCTAACAAGGATATTAAATCTTTCATTATGCCTTCAGAGAAAGTATAATCATCGACATTAAAGAAACACAAACATAAAAGCAGCAGCCTTCAAAATGGAGTAATGTTTAAAGCAAGAAGTTCATAATAATATTTTCATGTTTCTTGACAATAAAAATATATGCATTTTTTGAAGGCAAGTAAAAGTACATTCCTTGTTAACTACACATGTAAATATTAGGCACAATTAGACACGAGTCATGTTGAATCCATTAGTGTCTACAACACCAATTTTTTAATTCAAGGAGTATCACGCAAATCATAGATAGTATTTTTTTTCCCAAAAAACAAGAAATTTTGTATTAGGAAAAAATAACAAACACGCTGACCAACAAAAGAAGGACAAGCTGTCCTAAATAAACATTATCATAGGTGACAAGAACATATCTTCAGTATACTTACTTTCCTACATGAGCTTGCTTTCAATCTTCTTGGCCTCTTCTAACAAGGATATTAAATCTTTCATTATGCCTTCAGAGAAAGTATAATCATCGACAATAAAGAAACACAAACATAAAAGCAGCAGCCTTCAAAATGAAGTAATGTTTAAAGCAAGAAGTTCATAATAATATTTTCATGTTTCTTGACAATAAAAATATATGCATTTTTTGAAGGCAGGTAAAAGTACATTCTTTGGTAGCTACACATGTAAATATTAGGCACAATTAGACACAAGTCATGTTGTATCAATTAGTGTCTACAGCACCAATTTTTTAATTCAAGGAGTATCATGCAAATCATAGATAGTATTTTTTTTTTTTTTTTCCAGGAAACAAGAAATTTTGTGTTAGGAAAAAATAACAAACAAAATAAAGAACAAGCTGACCAACAAAAGAATGACAAGCTGTCCTAAAGTTTCAAAAACTATAAAAGAGAAAAGTCAGCTCAAATCTATTGACATATGAAACCCTAGCCTAGTAATCAAGAAAAACCTTTTCCAATTAGGCTATTGAAGCTCCCAACTTTGAAGAATAAAGAACAATGAAAGATTAAGAATAGAAAAGAAAAATACATCACACTTACTTCTGCTCCTTAAATGACGATAAGAATTTCTTATAGATGCAAAGTTCTCATTCCATAAATACAAAGCTCTCATTCCATAAATCCTTCTACTCTAGCTGATCAGTAATCTGTGCAGACAAGATACTGAAAGATAAAGAATAGAACTGGATAGTTAAATCGAAACAAAACCATATACTGTGAGATAATTTTGGATCCAGATGTTGTTTAGATCTCAAACATATATCTTTATATTTCACCCAGGTTAGTATTCTCAGCATAATTACCAGCACTCACTAGAATTTTTTATTCATTTGGATGAGACTGGAACCAGAATCACTTGTGGGAACGAAATTTGAATTCTTGATAAATTTATGGTAAAGCAGTTATAGAATAGCACAGAAGGCTAACAGAAAAAAAAAAAGCCACAAACAACACAAGGCAAAAGTAACTAAAAGTTTGGCAGAAGTGGAAAGGGATTGGTGAGAAGAGTAGCTTTAGTAACCATTTTACTTTTGAAAAAAAATTGCATTTCAGTCTCAAGTAAAAGATAAAATGGCTGATTTGCTCAGTTTGGAAGTTTTATGTATGCATCAAAATGCAAAGTAATGGGTCAACCAGAAGATAAAACATACCTTGGGAATTCGTAATGGGTTTTTCAAGCCAATTCACAAAGCTTACCATTTTTTCTATCATTTGGTTCAGCATCCTGCCCACAAATAAGCACATGAAGTGCCTCAGTTTTCTTTTTAAGATTGTTCCTGTTTTCAGGAGATTGAGAGTGGAGGGGGGTGAATCAGAAGCCATAAAGAAATTCTGTAAAAAGCAGGGCAGATACTAAAAGTGATAAGTTCGATATTTCTTGACGTCTCTATTGCTGGCATTCAAGTTTGTTGTAGATAATCATGCAAAATCTTACAGATATTGCATGATTAAGTGTATAAATCTATAATAGGATATTAGGATTGTAATTAATACATAATAGGAACAAATCTGTAAAATAGGAGTGTATAAATCTATAATAGGATATTAGGATTGTAATCAATACATAATAGGAACAAATCTGTAAAATAGGAAGTTAGATTTTTTATTTCCTAGATTAGATTATTTATTTCCTAGATTAGTTCTTTATTTTCCTATATATTGATGTATAATTTGTCAATACAATATAAGAAAATTACAATCAGTTCTCTGTTTGTAACATGGTATCAGAGCAATTCTAGGTTGTTTTTTTTTTCAATTCGTTTTTTTTCTGCCCAAGTGAGCATTATTTGTGAGTCACCCTGGAGAGTGGCCATTTTTTTTCTCACCGCCTGCCTAGGAAGAAGCCTCGTCTGCCGATCGACCATTCCTTGAAGTCCGGTCACCAGAAGAGTTCCTCAGTTTCTCTACCAGGTCAGAACAGTTTTGTCGGTTTCTATTGGTATCAGTTTTGTTGGTTTCTGTTGATATAGAGTTCGTTCTTTGAAGAGTTTTTTTTTGTTGGCTATTTTTCGTTTTCTTACCATGGCTGATAAGTCTATAATTGATATGGTTCCTGTAATGTCAAAAATTACGGAACATAAGCTTAATGGGAGGGTCGATAACTATTTTGATTGGAGTAAGACAATTCGTCCTTTATTTGCGAAGCATTGGTAAAGATGATCATCTCACCAAAGATTCATCGAAGAAGATTCAAAACAAACATGGTTGAGAGAGGATGCCCGGTTGTTCTTGCGAGATACTTAACTCCATCAACGTGAGGTACTTGGTTTAATTAATCATTGTGAATATGTGAAGGAATTGATGGACTATCTAGATTTTTTGTATTCGGGAAAGGGAATGTTTCTCGTATTTTTTAATGTATGCAAAGCTTTTTATCGATGAGAAACAAGATAGGTCTCTTACGGCCTATTTTATGGATTTTAAAAAGATATATGAAGAACTTAACATTCTTCTACCGGTGAGTCTTGATGTGAAAGTTCAACAAGCTCAACGAGAGAAAATGGCGATTATGAGTTTTCTAGTGGACTCCCTTCGAGTTTGAATCTGCTAAATCTCGGGTGTTCTTGCTAGTTCGAGATCACCTCCTCCAAGACATATTTACTAGGGTTCTTCGTGCAGAAAGCACTCTATCTGTTCAATCAAGTAGTGCTCTTGTAAGTCGAATCATGACAGGGCGTTCATATAACGAGCAATAATAGAGGAGGGGGTTCGAATTATCGTGAGAATCAAGTCAGGAGTCAGGAGGGATTGTGTGCTACTATTGTCATGAACCCTGGTCATACAAAGCGCACGTGTAGAAAGTTGCAAAATAAGGCCCAGAAACCTCAGTCAGCTCATGTTGCCACTACTGATACTTCTGAAAAGAAGGTTATGATTTCAGCTGATGAGTTTGCCAAGTTTTCTCAGTATCAAGAATCATTGAAGTCCTCATCTACTTCTATCAATGCTCTTGCCGAGTCAGGTAAACCAAATACATGTCTTATTTCCTCATCCTCCAAATGGGTCATTGATTCGGTGCCACGATCATATGACAGTAATCCTAGTCTCTTTTCCTCATATCACTCATAATTCCTCGTCTAATGTTACTTTAGGCCGATGGATCAACTTCTTGTGTTCTTGGAGTGCAGGTCATTAACCCTACTCCGTTAATTTCCCTATCCTCTGTATTGAGTCTACCACAGTTCGCTTTTAATTTAATTTCTGTGAGTAAACTCACTCGTGCTCTTAAATGTTGCATCTCATTTTTCCCTGATCATTGCCTGTTTCAGGATCTTACGACGAAGCAGATTATTGGTAAAGGACATGAATCTGGAGGGCTTTACATCCTTGACACACAGTGCCCAGAACCATTGCATGTTCCAAGATTTGACCCCTATTGAGGCGCATTGTCGGTTAGGACATCCTTCTTTACCATTGTTAAAGAAACTATGTCCTCAGTTTAATAAATTATCTTCGTTAGATTGTGAGTCATGTCAATTTGCCAAACACCACCGTCTTTCTTCAAGTCCAAGAGTCAATAAACGAGCTAGTGTCCCTTTTGAATTAGTTCATTCAGATGTTTGGGGTCCGTGTTCTAGTATGTCTAAACCTGGATTTAAATATTTTGTTACCTTTGTTGATGACAACTCGTGTAACTTGGCTTTATTTAATGAAAAATCGCTTCGAGTTGTTTTCTCATTTTTGTGCCTTTTGTCTTGAAGGGTTAAAACTCAATTTAATACTTGTCCCGGACATTAAGAAGCGATAATGCCAAAGAATATTTTTCGAGTTCTTTTCGGTCTTATATGAGCCAGCATGGCATTCTTCATCAATCCTCTTGTGTTGACACACCGTCCCAAAATGGAGTAGCCGAGAGGAAAAATAGGCACCTTCTTGAAACCGCTCGAGCCCTATTATTTCAAATGCAAGTTCCTAAACAGTTTTGGGCCGATGCAGTTTCCACGGCCTGTTTTCTAATTAACCGCATGCCTTCCTCTATTCTGAATGGTTCCACTCCTTACAGTGTTCTCTTCCCGTCTAAGCCTTTGTTTCCTATTGCCCCAAAGATATTTGGTAGTACTTGTTTTGTTCGTGATGTTCGACCCCAAGTAACCAAGTTAGATCCCAAATCTCTTAAATGTGTTTTTCTAGGTTACTCGTCTTCAGGGAAGGGATATCGATGTTATTGTCCTAGTCTTAATAGATATCTGGTGTCACCTGATGTTACTTTCTTAGAAAACACCCCTTTTTTTCCCACTTCATCTACCTATACACGTCAGGGGGAGGACGATGACTTACTAATCTATACTGTCACATCCCTACCAGCTACTCCCATTGAGTCTTCCCCACCTACTGTTCCTCCTTCCGGCACCACCACTTGTCCGTCCACTAACTCCATTTCGCATTGTCTATTCTCGTCGACAAGAACCTCCTGTACCGGTCCCTTCGTCGTTAAACCCAGTCTCCAGTGATCCCGATACCTGTGTTCCTCGTCAAGAAGACACTCAGACTTCATGTCCTACCCAAGACTCTTCGTCGTTGGATCCAACCTTGAATGAGATCTTCCCATTGCTCTTCGGAAAGGTAAACGTCAATGTACTTATCCTATCTCTTCATTTGTTTCTTATGATCACCTATCATCTTCTTCTTGTTCTTTTGTGGCATCACTAGACTCTGTCTCCCTTCCTGCAACTGTCCATGAAGCCTTATCTCATCCTGGTTGGCGTGATGCTATGATAGAAGAGATGAATGCTTTAGATGTTAATGGTACTTGGAACTTGGTTGACTTACCTATTGGAAAGAAGCCTATTGGATGCAAATGGGTGTTTCTTGGTTAAAGTAAATCCTGATGGGTCAGTGGCTAGGCTTAAAGCTCGTCTTGTAGCTAAAGGCTATGCTCAAACTTATGGAGTGGATTATTCTGACACTTTTTCCCCTGTGGCTAAATTGACTTCTGTTCGCTTATTTATCTCTATGGCAGCTACTCATTCCTGGCCATTACATCAGTTGGACATAAAAAATGCCTTTTACATGGTGACCTTCAAGAAGAAGTCTATATGGAGCAACCACCGGATTTGTTGCTCGGGGAGTATGGGAAAGTTTGTCATCTTCGCAAATCGTTGTATGGTTTGAAACGAGTCCACGTGCTTGGTTTGGAAAGTTTAGTGAGGTAGTTGCAAAGTTCGAATGACAAAGAGCAAGTCTGATCACTCAGTCTTTTACAAACAATCGGCAGTTGGCATTATTCTTCTTGTTGTATATGTTGATGACATTATCATCACTGGGAGTGACACTACAGGGATTTCATTACTTAAGTCATTTCTTCACACTCAGTTTCATACAAAAGATTTAGGAGTGTTGAAGTATTTCTTAGGGGTTGAGGTAACAAGGAGCAAGAAAGGCATCTTCCTCTCTCAAAGAAAATATGTACTTGACTTATTAACTGAGACAGGAAAATTGTGTGCTAAGCCATGTAGTACGCCAATGTTTCCTAATTCGCAACTTACCAAAGATGGTGAACTATTTGAAGATCCCTGAGAGGTACGAAGATTGGTTGGAAAGTTGAACTATCTAACGGTCACTCGTCCTGATATTGCGTACTCTGTCAGTGTAGTAAGTCAATTCATGTCTTCTCCTACTGTTGATCATTGGGCAGCGTTAGAACGGATTCTGTGTTATCTGAAAGGAGCTCCAGGACGTGGTATTTTGTACGGAAATCATGGACATAATAATATTGAGTGCTTCTCTGATGCAGATTGGGCGGGTTCCAAGATAGATAGGAGATCCACTACGGGCTACTGTGTTTTTATTGGTGGAAATTTGGTCTCATGGAGAAGTAAGAAGCAATCTTGTATCCCGATCTAGTGCGAATCGGAATATAGGGCTATGGCCCAGATCTGTGTGAAGTAATATGGATATATCGCTTTTTGACGAAGTTGGTCTTATGGCCTCTTTGCCAAAGAAAATTGTGGTGTGATAACCAAGCCGCTCTTCATATTGCTTCTAATCCCGTATTTCATGAATGAACTAAGCACATTGAAATTGGTGTCATTTCATTCGTGAGAAAATACAAGAAGGTTTAATTTCTACGGGATATGTGAAGTGGAGAGCAACTAGGAGATGTTTTTACTAAAGCTTTAAATGGGGTTCGGATTGATTATATTTGTAACAAGTCGGGCATGATTAACATCTATGCTCCATGTTGAGGGGGAGTGTTGTAGATAATCATGCAAAATCTTACAGATATTGCATGATTAAGTGTATAAATCTATAATAGGATATTAGGATTGTAATCAATACATAATAGGAACAAATCTGTAAAATAGGAGTGTATAAATCTATAATAGGATATTAGGATTGTAATCAATACATAATAGGAACAAATCTGTAAAATAGGAAGTTAGATTTTTTATTTCCTAGATTAGATTATTTATTTCCTAGATTAGTTCTTTATTTTCCTATATATTGATGTATAATTTGTCAATACAATATAAGAAAATTACAATCAGTTCTCTGTTTGTAACAAAGTTCTCTTCTAAAATGTACAAGATTTCTAACAATGTAACTGAGTAACCTTATTTGTACTACTAGCAGCCAAAGCAACAATAAACCTTCCACTTTTTTGGAACGTTTCTATAATACAAAAACAAATTTCACATGTTTCAAAACACCACTAGAAACATAGCTAAAATATCACAGCAAACCAAACCTTAACCAAAAACCCATCTTACGAACAATACTCCATCTTCATTCCAGAAACACAAAACAAGTTAAAAATTAATGGGGGAAGTTATTAAAAAGACATTTGAAGTTTACATTTAATTAAAAGGCTATCAAGTTTTGAAATGTTAACTAAATAGCCATATTATTGATTAAGGGTAATTAGTGCTTAATTAGGATTAATGTAATCTTTTCAAAATTATCTATATTTCCACAAATCCGAAATTGTTGCAAATAAACCCAAAAACCTTCTTCTTCCTCCCGCCATTAACGCATCTCTACCTGCATCTTCTTCTCTTCTTCTTGGCGTCGTCAACATCTTCTTCTTCCTCTGCATCTTCTTCTTCTTCCTGTACATCTTCTTCTTCCTCATTCCTCTACATCTTCTTCTTCCGCATCTCTACCGCCATTAACACTTTCTTCTTCCTCCACCATTAACATCTTCTCGGCAAAGATTCCCCTCCTCCTCCTCTCGACATTTCGCCTAAGTATGTGTATCTCCTTTTTACATTTTATATTTAGATTTACAAAGATTTAATAATGGATGGGGTTTGGGTTATGATTTTGATTTAGTTGTTTAGGTTGTTGGGTTGTGTTTGATGTAATGTAGGTTGAAAGGAGTGAAATTTGTTGAAAATTAGTTAGGGTATTTATTTTACGGGTATGATGGATCGATTGTAGGTGGAGATATGAAAATGTGTTACAGGCACGATGGATCGCTTAAGCGATCCGGTGTATCGCTTAAAGCGTCCGGTGGATCACGGTAATCGCGAGGATAGATCGGCAAGCGATCGGGTATGTGGCATAAGATCGCTTAAGCGATCTGGTTAAAAGTCTGTTGTATGGGAAGCGGATCGCTTACGCGATCGGTAAATGGCATAAGATCGCTTAGCGATCAAGGTTATTATACTTAATCGGCAAGCGATCGGGTGTATCGCTTAAGCGATCGGTATAAATAACCATGATCGTTCAAGCGATACATCGAACAAATATGCGAATGTGCGATTCTTTTTAAACTATTTGAACCCTTAGTACGGCATTTAAGAATATTGTTTTTCTTGCATTACGGGTAGTTGGCTATTATTATACATGGGAAAAAATTGTTTTGGGTGTTGAATATTTTGGTGAGTGGGTGGAGGAAGAAAGTAGGTGGAAGTGGATTGGGAAGAGCAAAGAAGTTACACCAATTCTTTGTGAGCACGAGGTTAGTTTTGATGAGTTGATTGATGAAATAATTAGAAGAGGTAATTTGAGTTGCTCGCGTAGTGATATAGTTGTGAGGTATGTTTTAAGCGAGCTCACGAAAATTATAAGGTACCTCTCTTTGTATTAAAGTCGGATGAAAGTGTGAACTTATTTATGATTGATATGGCCGATAGTGGTTCGAGGCCGATTTTAAGGGTTTCTTATGTAGAAAAACCGTTGGAAGTTGGTTCCAAGGAAGGGGATAACGAGGATGTAGGCGGAGATTTGCACGGTTGTAATTTGAACTACGAGGCCATTGATTTGTTAGCTGAAAAATCAAGAGTAGACGGTCAATTGGGTGGTGAGGAGGACACTATAGAAGAGGTTGGTGATGGGGGGCAGAATGAAAATGTTGAGGAGGAGGACCCAGTAGATGTTCCCACGGATGTAGAGATTCCTTTAAATATGATTATGCGAAGGCGTAGATTGTGAGGAAGAGAACACTATGGTCGTTTATGCAAGTTCAAAGGGGGCAATTGGAGGTAGTAGTGGATCGGCTCATGTCTTTACGGATGGATCGGACTTGCGCATAGGGTATTTATTTGACAACAAAGAGGAAGTGGTGAGGAAGCTAAAACTTGTTCTTTGTGAAAGGTAATTTTGAGTTCATCACCAAAAAGTCAAATTCATTGGGTGTGGCGGTTGCATGTCGTGGCCAAAGCGCAAGTGGCGGAGGGTTTATTGTAGAAGGTTGGCGGAGTCGGAAAAGTTTATTCTTAGCACATATACCCGTGAGCACACATGTGGTTTGGGACATATTTCGGTGAGCATCGACAAGCGTCGGTGATGTTATTGGACAATTTGTCAAAAGTCGGTTCGTCGAAGGGAAAGGTCCATCTCTAAAGACATTGAGACTTGTGCGCACGAGTTGGGATGTGTTGTTAGTTCTGGAAATCTTTGGAAAGGTAGACAACATGCACAAGATTTTGTGAGGGGCACGCCGGAGCACAGTGCGATATTAGAAGCGTACCGTTATATGCTTGAGTTGACAAACCAAGGTAGCAAGAGGCTTTGAAGTGGGGACGGGAATATGATGTTTAAATATTTTTTTGTTGCTTATGGTGCTTGCTATAAGGGGTTTTGTAAACATGAGAAAGGTGTTGGGTGTTGATGGTTGCTTTCTAACGGGAAAGTATGGAGGTACATTGTTGGTAGCCTTTGCCAGGAGGCGGCGAGAATCACACATATCTGTTGCATGGTGTGTGGTTGACTACGAGAATGACGAGTCGTGGACTTGGTTTTTTCAGCCCGATTCGTGCGATAGTGCTGGCGGTGGCGAGTTGTGCATAATATCCGATAGGCACAACTCTATAAAGAAGGGGATTGCCACTATTTACCGTCAAGCACATCACGGATTACGTATGAGGCACCTTGGTGAGAACATAAAACAAAAGTTTAAGTGTCTTTGGCCTCCTTGGACATACTACATGGCGGCAAAAGCTTACGGGTTGATGAGTTCGAGGAACACTTCCGGCAAATCCGAATCAAGGATGTTAGAGTTGCTAAGTATCTTGAGCATGATGTTGGTTTCGAGATGGAGTAGAGCTTACTTTCCCGGAAGAAGGTTTGATGTCATGACCACGAATATAGTGAGTCCATAAATTCGAAGTTGTTAATAGAAGAGAGTTTCCAATAGTTGCACTTTTTGATTCAATCCAAAGGACAACTTTGTCGCGGTGGTTCCATGAGCGTCGTATGGAGTCGATAATTTTACTACAACCCTTGTTCCGTCGGTTTGAAAAAAATATTGCGAGAACATATGGGCTGTCAAATGCCTTGTTTGCCTATCCTCTTAATGCTCAAGAGTTTCTTGTGCGCTTCTATGGTCGGATGCCCTAGTTAACCTTGTTACAAAAAACTTGCAGTGTAAAGTGCTTGACATTCAACATTTACCTTGTCCTCATGCACTAGCAGCACTGAAACACCAACGGAAGCCGGATTTTGGTTCAAGAATTTACATGGAACTTTGCTCCCCTTTCTATATGACAGATCACTACATGCTAGCATATTCAGAAACGATATATCCGGTGCCTCGTTTTAAGAAGCGGTGGGTAGTCGCAGAGGTGGTCGACATTATCCTCCGGCCGCCATTGAAGAAGACGCCAAAGGGGAGAAAAAAGGGTTAAGCGTATTCCATCGGCCTTTGAGGTTCCCGGAAGATGAATAAGTGCTCAATTTGCAAGCAACTGGTCACAAGAGAAGCGTTGCGAAGTAATTAGGGTCGATTCGAAGAAGGATGAAATTATTGATGTTTTAAATTTTATTGTTACCTTTAATAAAATATCCTTTATATTGTGTATTCTTATTACATGGTCTAAATATTTGTTGGTGATTTTAGTTTGGAATTAATTTGTCAAATTGAGGAAAAAGTATGGAATTAATACGTGTTGGTAATTTTAGTTTGTCAAAATTCGGAGAAAAGATGCAAATGTATATATTGCCCACGATCGCTTAAGCGACAAAGTGTTTTCGAGATGGATCGCTTAAGCGATAAAGGATCGCTTTAGCGATCCTTCACTGGGCGATTGATTACGCCGGTGCATGATCGCAAGCGATAAAGGATCGCTTAAGCGATCCTTCCACAGGCGATTGATTACGCCCGGGTGCATGATCGCTTAGCGATAAAGGATCGCTTTAAGCGATCCTTCACTGGCCCGATTGATTACGCCCGGAGGTGCATGATGCTAAACAAGAGATCCCGGAGTCGCAATCGACCAGGGGAAAAAAGGCAATATTCGACTTAAGCGATATCAGCGTCATGGGCAGCGATCATGACATAAGCGGTCTGTTACGCCAATCACATGATCGGTTAAGCGATCCATTGTATCGCTTAAGCAGTTCTTACGCAAATGGTTTTAAAATTTAACGATGACACCCCCACCTACCCACCCGGCCACCGGGAGGCAGGAATATGGCCAAGGGAAGGGCGTTTGATGCTACAGGTGGTCGGATCGGCCGATAGGGCCTCTATGGGCTTTTCGGCTAGGATCGACCACGGATGTGGCGGAAAAGGGCCCCGCGTCGATCCGGAGGCGGCGTAGAGGAGCGGAAAAAATCCGAGGTTGCCGTCTGTGACAGCCAAATATATGGCCGTCGTTGTCGGTCAACGGCGGCCAAATGTTGGCCGTCGTTGGCCGCAAAGTCGGACATTTCATTGAAAGTCCATGGCGGGAAGATGTGGCCTTTTAGGCCACATCGAAGGTGGATATGGCGGAAAAGGTCTGGCCCATGGCCATTCGCGGCCATTTCGGTCGTTCGTTCTTTGTCGGCGGTAGCGAGAATACAGGGAAGTTGGGTGGGTGGGGGGTGTTTTTGTTAATTTTTGAACCTTTTCTTGGTATTAATGAAATTAATTCACTTAATGGGTCGAAAATTAATTAAAAAATATCTGATATTTCCTAAATAATTAAGCAAACAAATATAAAAAATATCTTTGAGCGCGTGTAAAGGAACTATATGTTTGATATAAATGTAATAACGGAACAAGTCGACTGCTCGAGCGAATCGTAAACCCTTAAGCGATCTTTTTGACGTGTAAAGGAACTATATGTTTGATATAAATGTAATAACGGAACAAGTGCTCCGAGCAGAATCGTAAACCCTTAAGCGATCTTTTTGACGTGTAAAGGAACTATATGTTTGATATAAATGTAATAACGGAACAAGTGCTCCGAGCGAATCGTAAACCCTTAAGCGATCTTTTTGACGTGTAAAGGAACTATATGTTTGATATAAATGTAATAACGGAACAAGTGCTGCGAGCAGATAGTAAACCCTTAAGCGATCTTTTTGACGTGTAAAGGAACTATATGTTTGATATAAATGTAATAACGGAACAAGTGCTCGAGCGAATCGTAAACCCTTAAGCGATCTTTTGACGTGTAAAGGAACTATATGTTTGATATAAATGTAATAACGGAACAAGTGCTGCGAGCAGAATCGTAAACCCTTAAGCGATCTTTTCGGCGTGTAAAGGAACTATATGTTTGATATAAATGTAATAACGGAACAAGTGCTCTGAGCGAATCGTAAACCCTTAGCGATCTTTTCGCGTGTAAAGGAACTATATGTTTGATATAAATGTAATAACGGAACAAGTGCTCGAGCGATCGTAAACCCTTAAGCGATCTTTTGGCGTGTAAAGGAACTATATGTTTGATATAAATGTAATAACGGAACAAGTGCTCTGAGCAGAATCGTAAACCCTTAGCGATCTTTCGGCGTGTAAAGGAACTATATGTTTGATATAAATGTAATAACGCATGATCGCTTAAGCGATTTATAATCGCTTAAGCGATCCTTTCCGAGCGAATGACATCTGCTATGATCGCAAGCGACCACTGTCGCTTAGCGATTATTACTAAAAGACCCATGATCGCTTAAGCGATCCTTTCAGCGAATGCCATCGCGAGACTATGATCGCAAGCGACCACGTATCGCTTAAGCGATTATTACTAAAATACGAATGATCGCGTAAGCGATTTGCTGATCGCTTAAGCGATCCTTTCGCGAGAATGCCATCGCGAGACTATGATACGCGACCACGTATCGCTTAAGCGATAATTGCTAAAAGACTCGTGATCGCAAGCGATTTGATCGCTTAACGCGATCTTTTAGCGAATGACATGCGCCGGGACTATGATAAACAGCGACCTCTCGCTCGCTTAAGCGATTATTACTAAAATACGAATGATCGCAAGCGACCTCTCGTGTCGCTTAAGCGATTATTACTAAAAGACATATGATCTTTTATGGACAAACCATACATAGTAAATTGAAGCTGTGATGAATTATCTTATATGGACAAACAAAAAATATATCCCAAATATCGGATCCAATTCTTTACAATGATATCTACAACAAATTCAAGATGATATCTACAAGGGCGGCTAATATGGTGCCTCGGTTGACTTTCTGTGGAGATTGACCATTCCATCTTAGTGACTGCGGTGTAAAACACCATAATATGAGAAAGGCATGAATTAGAAAATAGCCAAGCCAATGAGAACAAATTAAATAAGCGATTACGAAGTACACATCAAAACACCATTGAAAATGAACATGTATATACACCCTTATTGATAATTATAACGGGTATCACATAAACTCAACTCAAAAAAACCCAAGTATGAACATCAACATCACATAAACTACCACAATTCGGCGTCAACTTTCATACCCTTTGATTGGGTTACGGTCACTCAAAACGGATCCATCTGCCCATGGAGGCGATCGGCGGAGCGCTCAGGCATTCTATCATTGTTTCGTCATTCAAGTCCATCCGTGTGTTGGTCATGTCGTGAATAAATTTCAGGGCATATGCCCCACATTCATTCTTACAATAGGAAGAAGACATTACCATTATAATAAACTTATAGAACAATTGTATTATGCAAGTTAGTTTTAAACAAAATTTACCTTGACTCATTTATTGGGCAGGGTAGGCGCTGGTCGCCACTTTCCGGTTAGTACTGATCACCCAAGCCCGCCCAAACATCCCGTCACGCGCATAGCGGGAAGCAACACAGGGCAGTGGCTCAACTCGACCTCCAAGCGCTTGTCTCGACAAATGGTTGGGTTGCGATCAAGGATCTTGAGACACCCCTCCTCTAGATGCGCGGCTGCTTTATCCGGTGCATCTGTTTGGCGAGGATGATGCGGTACACTCTTTTAACAAAGGCCCAAGCCGTGGCCATATTTGGGCGATCCCCCTTACGTCTTGCATAATCCTATCATCAACGGAAATCATCGAGGGATGCAATCCGACTCAGTGCGACCAATCGTTTTCGCCGGTCCTTTTGCTACACCACTAGCGGCATTTTTAATTAAAGACCGATATGCGAAACAAGCGTTTGCCCAACGCCACATCGGTGATAGCACGGTCGGGATACAACGAGATCACCATCACTAGTGCATCCGTAGCCTCATCGGCGCCAATATCTCATCGATGTGCTACATCACATAAAAACAACAAGATAAGTATGGAAAACACGGGAAAAAAATAAGGAAAATTAAGTGAACATAACTCACCCGAGTCCTCAAGCCACGTCCCCATCGTCAACAACTTCTTAAACCATTCCAGGGGATAATCCCTGTCTTACACTTTATATGGCCATCAATTCCCGATCCATTGTAATAGGCATAAAAGAGTTTTTCCTTTCCTCTATTGGCCTATACAAATCGACATTTGAGTCCAATTTCCCTTCCCCACTTCCTCCCCCTTCCTCCAATTTTACATCCCACTTCCTTCGCCTCCCAACTCCCCCTCCTCCATTATCACCGCCCCACCACCACCAACCTCCTCGGCCTCCATTATCACCGCCCCACTTCCACCACCAACCTCCTCAACCTCCTCCCTTTCTGGTTGTTCCTCCATTTGTTTCTTCATTTTCTTCTTCTTTACGTGTCACTACCATGTAAGGCGATTTCACAAACTTGCTCTTTCGGCTCTCTCTTTTCAAGCCAGTTTGCACTTCAACCGCCTTTAATTCTCCACCAACTTCCTCCTCCATTGTACCAACTTCGCCCTCCATTCTAGCTACTTTCCCTCCCACCTTATCCACTTTCTTCTCCACCCTTTTCATTGTTTCTTCCATCTTCTCAAGCTTTGCATAAGCGACATTGTAAAACTCTCAAGCAGGCCGTTGATGAGGTCAACAACCTCATTCTCCCTACGCCGATGTCTCGGCAAGCGGTACTTGTTGTACCGGTTTCTTTGAGGCATCTGAACCTCTTCCTCCCTCTTCTCCTCCTCATCCTCGGCCCCCAGAGGCCATTATCCTCGGCATCAACGACATTGTCAAGCAATGGCCACAGCTGCCATCACATGCGTGACCCCTTTTAGGTCCGCATCAGGGCGGTCTATCTGTTCATCCCTTTCATCCTCCATTGCTTTGAAAGATGTGACATAGTCCTCTTCCGCTTCATCCCCGATAGGGGTCAAAAGGACGGACGACTCCTGCAATAAGAAAAAAAATCAATCAGTTGAAGCAAAATAAAAAAACCAAGTGCATATTCAAAAGCTTAATCCTTCAATCTTACCCATTTGCTTGAATCTCAATCTCTAATTGGCCATAATCCCAATGGTTACAGCTCTCGACATGCCACCGCAACATCCTAGGAAATCGTTGCACATTCACATTCTTGCTCCTCCCCCGCCTTGGCGAGCAGGGGATGGCCTCGTACATCAAGCCTACATTGTAAAAAAAAGCAGTCCATGTCATTATTCAAACACACATATTATAAAAAAATATAACATAGAGCTATTAATATTTGCATTGCCCATGGGAAGCCAAACAAATTATACGTGCTTGGTTTAGCCTTCCCGCCCCATTCGGCATGCTTTAACGCCATGTCTGGTTTTTCAGGGCTCTTGATGGTTCGCTCAAATGATATCCGTCCCCACGGATAAGAATTAAAGAACTCAAGTCATTACAAGCACAACCAATCTTTCTCAATAGCTTTTGTTGAGTCACCGGACCAATAAGATAGAATGCAAAAAACAATATCAAGCACACTTTTATCTTCTGCATCACTAAACCGAGCGTAGATAGCCTCTTCTCTAAAACTTTTCTGTAATAGACTTTGCCCCTTTCAAAACCTTTTTTACAAAAGTTTATGGCTCCCGCACTCTTCCTTACTGCGTCTGCCTCCGCCTTAGTTGGCACTTTCCCGCATCCTAAGCCCGTCACCAACGCATACTCCATCATACCAAACCGTAGTGGCTTTCCCTCCACCACGAACCACATTTCATTTTTTTTCTTGCTTTTTCTTGAGTGCATCAACATGTAATGCACTCCACCTTTAAAATGACTTTTTCCACTTTTTTCCAATTCTTAAAAGCGGCCGAAACAAGTGTCACCAAAATCTCTTTCACCATGCCTCATTCTAGCTAAAATGGCCCTTATTATCGTCAAAAAACCTCCCGGCTCGACCTCACGTCACCCTTGCGGGAAGTAGGGTACCTTCTCACTTATAGGCTCCAACTCGTACTCTCTACGACTTACGGTCCGCTCTGCACTAATCGATATAAATAAAATGTCATCAACAAAAAATAAACCAAAACCCTTGTAGTCTCTTAGCGATCATGGATCGCAAGAGATCTTTCTTGTCTCATGCAAGATCGCTTAAGCGATTTTAAATCGCTTAAGCGATCAAAAGTTAGCGAGAATCTCTTAATCGTGATTACGCCGGACCTAAGATCGCTTAAGCCACCAAGAGTAAACACTCATGATCTCTTAAGCGATCATTCTTTGCGATCATGAGTAAAAGCCGAATAATCGCTTAAGCGATACTAATGATCGCAAGCGAAATTACAAGCAACATCCCAAACACGTACCCTATCTTCGCGGCCTTCTCCTCGTCGCTGGATCCTCGGCGACTCCTCCTACTGAATTATCGCGGAATCCACCTCACGGCTTTGCATTCTCTCAGGAATCCTCCTTCGGCACGAAGTCTCGCGACTCCTCGTCTTGAGACCCTGTGCTGGTTCTTCACTCTCTTCTTGTGCCGCCGGCGTCTCCTCTACGTGTGGACCACCTTGAATGGTCGGATGATCGGCCAGGACGACCATTGAAGCTGCTTGAGCCACGGAATCTAGGATTCGAAGTGGCGTTGGGTTGTCGTCGTCATTGTGAGTGTCAGCCATGGTTTTGGATTGAATTTGGTGTGAAAATTTGTAGTTTGGATTGGAAATATGGGCTGTATCGCCGGAAATCGCGTAGATTCCGTTTATAGTTGAAGAAATCGTTCTTAGGGTTCAACAAATCGATCGAAAATCGCGACTATATCGCGAAAATCGCGTTGTATTCGGTTTAGGGTTCAAGAAATTGATTTAGGGTGCAAATCAATTGGTGTTGGATCGAAAAAAATCGCGTCTCCCTTTCGTTCAAGAAATCGCGTTTTCAACTGATGAATTTCGATTAAGCGACGTGAATAGAGTGTGGGGCTTGTTTTGCGAAATTTCAAATTTTGAAAACTTTCATTATTTCTGATTCGGCCCACATATGTTTTAATCTTTTCATTTTAACCCATTTTACGTGTTTAATTAATCCTAACTATGCCACGTCATCTTCTCTAAATTATAAAATATTTTATGAACAGTATCAAGGCCATTTTCTTAAATGCAGACTTGGGGGGACCGGGCAGCTAAATTTTCTCAAAATTAATCGGTACATACATTACCAAGACCAATTAAACCAATGCAATTCTCATATACTTTCAAAGCTTAAGTTCAAGTGACATTACACAAGCTATAAATCCACCTGATTACGGGGAAATAACTCTGCCAGCAACTTTTTGTATCACTTCATAGGCTGTCTTGACCTTGCACGCAGTGAAGGACAGAAAAAACAGAGGTTAGCACAGACAGGTACAACCCGTCTCGACATAACCCCCATTTTTCTATGGATGTTAAAAACCCTCCTACAAAAAAAACTCCATATTAATAATCCTTCACTTCGCACATTGCATCAAATCAAAAGCTCCACAACAAAGCTCCTATCTACTCATTCAATTAAAACCTAAATTCTCTAACCATTTTCGCATTTACTCATCAACCTACATGCTCAAACCCACTAACAATCCCAAAAAAATACCAAATTAAAAAACAAAAAAGTAAAAATTTTATAACCCCATCTGAATTAAGCAGATTTGGAGGTGTCTACATAAACCGAGATGAGATTTTTAAGCTTTAATTGATTCAAATCATGAAAATGTCAAAAACCAACAAAGAATTGAAGGTTTGGAAGCTAAGAAATAAACAAATAAACTACAATAAACAGAACTGGATGTCGCTCCTTGACAACCATCACAGCCTCCATTAAGATTAAGATAACAGCAGAATCTTCTAGGATACAAAACTTCCCCAATAGAAACCAGACATTGCGATTCTTCAGCTTCAGACCCATATCCAGTGACTTATCCTGGAGAATTTTTATGTCTGAACTTATAGAACCAATCTCAGACTGGAACAAATTTCTAAAAATGTTAGTACCCCTGATCATATAAGATCCAATTAAAACAAAGAACAAATAAACAACATTACCAAGACAACTAAAAAGCTAAGCAACAGACTGTAAATAAACACCGAGAAACCAATTTGAATAAATTGATGTAAGCAAAGAAAAATGAATGAGAGAGGATAATATTTGAAATATTCCAGAATGTTCATATCCACATAAATGAATAAAGCCTCTTATTTGCGATTCTCGGATGCTAATAATGCTTGTATCAAGGATCATTATTTTGGTATCATGTATGATACCAATAAATTCATATCCTGGGAGGGCTAAATTAGTAGACGGTCCTTTTCAGCATTTTTGTGTAAAGTGGATGCTCTCAGAACTTGAACAATGTATGTGACATTTAGCAGTGACTTTTGCTATTGCAACAGGCTTTTACCACTAGTCATGGGTATTGTGATATAAACAGAAAGTAAGACCATATTTTTAAAACTTCTTTCTTCAAGCAGCAGCAAATATGAAGCTAGTAGTTCTGTCAGCTTATACCAAGCAATTCTAAAAGTAGCATCTCATTGCTGATATGTCTTTGTGTGTCCTACAAAGTCCCTAACCTCCTAATTTTATTGTATGGAATGATTCAACAGCTATGACAGTATTTTAGCATCCAGCATTCGTTGTTACACAGATTCCTATTAAGAACTCAACAAAGAAAATAGTTGACCATATTGCACAACTTTATTATCACTTTTTCAGTTGCAAAGTTATATAAATAAGCATCAACTACTACATGAGAGTGTTCCATACAGCACTTACGAACTAAAGGTCAAACAGGAGATTTAAACCACAACATTGGGAACTATACATAATGTTATCAGTCATATATAATTCTTGAACTTCAGAACTTTACTATTCATTGAACTAGCAACTAGTAAATACTAAACATTCCTTAAAAGTGTAACTGTGATATTTTTTTTTCAACAGAACAAATAAAAGATGTTATCTCAAGACAGATGAATGCAAGTTTTTCTTGCTTGCCCAGCAAGAATTAACATACCTGAAAACCGCTGAGAAGAGTCTCCATCTATGACAAAATGGCATTGCAATCACGAATTAGATCATGAAGGGACACCAAGTTATCACTTTCTTTAATATAATCCTGCAAGCATTAAAAAAGTTCTAGCATCAATCAATAATAATTCATAAATGAAAAAACAATAAAAGTAAGATAAAAGAAGATGATTAAAGAGCATCTCAGCTATGCATAACCCTCACTGAGTGACAGGACAACACACAGAAATCGAAGATAAGGTACAAAGACATGAATTGATTCAATACAATTTTTTATAAAAACATAAGATAAAACCACTGAAGTACTTTTGTTTAAAAAAATAAAAATAAAACAATTTAAGTACTTGATCTCATTAATTGACACCACAGCATTACATACAAAGCATCTCAGCAAAGCAAAATAACCACAAACGTGAATAGAGTCCAACTCAACTTGGCGTAGATCATTCTCAACCCCCTTTGTGTACTCCCTTAGTGTTGTACCTTTAGACAATATGATTTCAACTACCTATATGAACACATAGACACATACATTAAGGTATAAAATATGAAGTTTAGCAGAAAAATTATGGAAACAAATATAAAATATTAAGGACAGGATAGTGCAAACTTCATGTGGCAAGTACAAGAAGATCATATAGTATGCAGACTCCGGACCAAACTGCCAGATAATCAGAAATGTAATCCAAACACTTTATTCCTTTTTACTGATAAGAACTCTCAAATTGCTTAAAAGAATTAACTAGATAGTGCAATCTGTTGCTTCCTGTGTTACTCATTAAACAATTTAATTTTATACTAATCCGAATCACTTTGTTCAGCAAATACTCAGACATTACAGGCAAAATCTCACCTCTGAGGAACAAGACAACCTTGATTTAACAAACATAAGAGATTATCTCTATCATATATCAAGATATCACAATTTTCCAATAGTGTTTTCAACACAATAATCATCATGACAAAAGCCAAGAAGCAGTATGAACTCATAGATCTAATCTATGTAGCCTATTGTACAAACTTACACCATGTCGACTCAAGGAGTCACAAAAATAAAGAACAAGAACACCCACCCTACTTTCACTTGTTGTTATCCTCAACCAGCAGATCCTATCTCAAACAGTAGGTTATAAATACAATGCTACCTTACCCTAGTTCCCCATATAACAACTACACATGCAAAAACCACAAAAATGAGACTATAGCTTCATAAAAAAAACAACACAAAAGTTACTGACATCATAGTTTTTACATTCTTCAAGCTCTTTCTCAAGTCCTTCCAATGATATATCATCACTGCCAAAAACAGCAACAGCAACATCTTCACAATAAAATACCTAGTAGTCTGAACAAAAGCACAAGACAATTTACAACTCTTCTCTTATAGTTAAAAGCACTCTCCATGACCTATCCCACAAACTTTTCCTAGGAATCTTTTAAGCAATAGTCTCTAAAAAGGAAAGAAAATTTATTTCTTTTCCAGGTTTACAAATTAAATTCAGTCAGCATCACTACATGATTGAAAGAGAGTGACACTTTGGTCGCCGGCAAAGGCTTCCAAAGGTGACCCTCTCAAGTTTCCAGCTATTTCCAAGATTTCAGCACCTCAGTCAACTCACCCAGAGAACTTACAATCACCCACGATTTATTTCTTTATTTTAAGTTACTTTACCAACTAATTTTACCACATACCTGCTTAAAATGCCCATGAACTAATGCTATCATCCAAATAGTGTTATTGCACCTCGATCGAATGGCTTGCGTTAGATATGCATTCCACACAAATATGTTATCATAAGGCATACCCTCCTCACCTATTGACAACACATTCTTTTGCAAACTTTGCATGATGGGATATGTATAGCTAAAGAAAAAATCTTTGGTCAAATCTACACTGGATAGTAGCTTTTTGTACCTGCAAATTTGCAAATATACAGTTAATAACCCCATTAAAGTGCTTTGAAAGTTTAACTAAAAACAACAAATTGCAGGTGGGAACAAGGGATGCACGTAAATCCTGAAGCAAATCAATCAATGCTTCCAAAAAAAGAATAAAGAAAATAGGCAGGAGCTTATCGCAAGGGTAGATTGAAGTACTACTACAGAGATTGAATCATTCATGCAACCCAGCAAAAGGAATTAAGCTTCTGATAAGAGAAGAAGAAAAAATAACAAGATAGATATATAATAATTAATGAGATAGAGAGGAATTAGATATTTAGAAGAAGAACTAGCAAGAGATTCCAGGAAACAATACTCAATTATCAATCTTATTATTAATCATCAACTCTCTTATATTCCAACAAAAATAAGACTTATTTATAAGCTAAAGAAACTGAATCCAATTCTAATGATTCTAATCCTAATACGGCAACGAACTATGGAATATTCTAATCCTAATTAAACAAAGAAACAATGAAAAAAAAAGACTGAAATAACTAAGACACTCAATCCTAAAATATAGAAAGATAAGAACTAAATATCCCTTTGCATCCTATATGTTCTACATCAGCTTCCTAGCTAAGAAGGTTGGCTTGGTATTTAGGGGCTTCCAAGTTCTAGTTCATCCATACGAAAACGAGGTATTTGAGAAAATGGCAAATGTTGTAGAGGATTGGTCATGGTAAATAGTCAAAACGAACCATTTTGTTCTATTTAAAGCAGGAATTAAGTAAGAGAATCTAGATTTATACCAGCATTCTATGACATTAAGATATCTGGTTTAAATGGAAAGAGACAAGCTGATTGACAATGATATTAGCCACCATATATAAGGGTCTTAGTTGTTTAGCTATCTAGCCTTACCTCTGGTTGATTATTGAGAATAAGAAAACTTCCCCATTCAAAATTTCTCTTCTCACTTCTCTAATTCCTCCCTTGCTTTTTCTATTCCATGATCTTCATAAGTTTCTTATTTTCTTCCTCAAATTTTCTCTCCTAACTTCTTTTCCTCCCCTTTCTATTTCTCTTTCACGATCTTCATACGTTCCCTATTGTAACACTAGAGGGTTTATGTGGACAGTTTGTCCTTGGTATTAGGAAAATTTGTTCATTCTCTTGTAAAATCTCCTTTACATAATTCAACTATGCTTTGTTTCATAGCATATAGCAAAAGATCATTCATAAAACAGAAAAGAAGCAATTAGCACACAAGTAACCTACAATAGCAAGTCACAGAAAGAATTAAAAGTTCCTCTGCTTTTTATATAACGGAACTGGAAAACTGTTGTCAGATGATTTCTTTAGGTTTTGGCCCTTTTATTGGTGGTAATGGATTGGAAAACCTGACTATACATGGCCATTTTCTTAACTTTACTGTTTTTCACACCATGATCTGAAAAAAAAAAAAAAAAGCAAAAAAATACTCAAGCAATTATTTCATTTCACGCATAAACATCCTGAAAAGGTAAAAATTCTGGAAAAAAAACAATTATACATTTTCTCATACAACAAATAGATAACCAGGCATGAGAACCAATTCTGGCTCTAAATTAAAATGATGAATTCAACTAGTAAAGTAAAGATCACAGCAGTCGAGAAAGGAAAAATAAGTAAAAAATAAAAAATAAAAAATTCTTTTAAGAATATATCCATGACTTTAAACCCTAGTTAGTAAATACGGGTACGGCAAAAAAACGGTACGGGAATTTTACGGGTATAATACGGCAATCGGTGAAAAATACATTTATAAAAAATTCGCCATAAAATTCGGATACGGGAAAAATATGGTACGGGTATATACGGGTTTAATACGGTGCATTGTCAATAATACGTTTTGAAAAATACGGGAATATCAATCTTAGTTTTAACACTTTTATGGACTACCTGGTTAAAATCAACATAACATTTCAAATGTAAAGTATTCAATTAACTAATAACACAAATACATAATACATAACTGATATTTAAATTATAGTCTCCAGACTCAAACACAATATTTAGCCAAGATTCAACTATAGTATCAAATTAAACACATAAGTCATAACAAAATCAAAACTCAAAGTCGAATAAGAGCTCCAAACAAATAAAATACACAAATAATACAACAAAGATTCAAATTATAGCTTGTAACAAAAACTCACAAAGTACATAAACAACAATAAGTCAATAACAACTCAAAAAATAGCATCGTCCAACCAAGCAATGTCATCATTATCCATTAAGTCATCCATGTAACCCTCAACTGTTGGTGTGGAATTAGCATCTTCGTCCATATGAATTTCTTCATATTCATAGTCTGGAAGCTCTCCCAATTTCTCAAGATCTATAGGTTCCAAGTCACGACTCATCGTGGAAGTGAATTTATCCATCATCATCGTGTTCATCCTCACATACACAAGTGTGTCTAGCATTTCATGTGACAACCTATTCCTTTTTTTTGGTTTGAGCAGCTTCAAAGGCACTCCAATTTCTCTCACATGATGAAGCGCTACAAGGTTGACTCGAGTCGAATGGCATACTTCTTGAGCACAGGGAAGATCATCCCCATTGTAATCCCACCATATTCCTGCAAATGACATAAAAAACTTTCTAGAATATAAAGAGAAAAGAAATGTACATAAAAGATATTGAAATTTTTTAAAACACTTACGAGGATGACTTGTTTGTAACATCGTTTTCTTTTGTTGCGATAAATAAGGTAGCCGGCCTACTACGATACAACGAACCTCTCATAAATGGATGCTTTTCTTCTATTAGAAGCAGGTTTTCATGAATGAAATTGATGCCATCTTTCATCTCCCTATCCTCTCTAAAATTTTGTGAGCAAAAGTAAGCTGGATTGAGAAAGGCAGCTGCAGCATGTATAGGATGAATGATGTTGTTGACCCGACGATTCTCAAACAATTCCCAAATTCTCCCATACTTGCTTGCCTCACTATTACATCTTTCTTTGATTGCAACTTTTGCCCTCGTCATTGCTTCATATAAGTAACCAGCAGTAGATCCATCACCATCAACCAAACGAAGAACTCGAACCAATGGCTCAATGGTTTTTATAACCTCCCTTCCTCTAGCCCAAAAATCACTCTGAACAATTTCAGTGACCCTTTTACCTGATTCGGTCTTACAATAATCAAAACCCCTCCATTCAGATGAAGCAACAAAGAGTCGAAGTTCATTCTCCAAATCCAACACAGATTGAAGCATTAAAAAATTTGAAGCAAATCTTGTGGCACAAGGTTGTCTCAATTGTCTATCTTTGGTGAACTCTTTCATTGCTGCATGAAGAACTGTGTACCGTGTCATGAACATAACTATTATTCTTGCTTCATCTGTGGCAACTTTTACCCAATTAACTTCTTCATATATGTGTTAGACCGATCGTCACAGTCTAAAAATTAAACCTAAGTACCGTAGTTAGCGGTAAGCAGGATCGAATCCACAGGGAGCAAGACTAACAACCTAATGTATTTTAAGTAGCGAAAATGAAATTGGCAATGGATTAATGAAACTAAATAGACTAAATGCAAATAATGAAATAGTGCAATTAAAACTAATGAAAACTTTATAATAAAAATGTTGCCGTTACGGTTTTGGTCCGACACGAGACCGACTCACACAATTCTTCTCCACCCTCTACGATCCCCTAAACCTACAAGGCAAGGTAAATCAATGAAATGGTTTCCCGACACTCTAGGTATAATCTATCCTGTCTCACCCGATCACTCAAGTTCGATTGGTTAAAGACTATCATTGAACGTCGATAAACACTACAAGGCAATACCACTAGTTGGTACGCGATTAACAAATACAATCTGTCAACACGTAATATCCAATCAACCAACTTCACAATAAACGCAACAATAGTAGAAATTAAATTAAATCCAAACACAACTCAATTACAATCGATGCGAAGTAATGTAAGCAATATTCATCATTTAATTATTCCAAACCAAGGTTTATCATTCAGCAAGTTCTATGAAAATATTAAATCACAATGGACAACAATATTCGTCACAAATTATGCCCAAATCATATTAAAGTATCGAAATCAATCATGAAACGAAAACAAATATAATCCGAAGCACAATACTACCAAATGTCCTATAATCGGGCTCATCCAACTAGTCGAGAGTGATGAGGAGAGTCGTGGAGTCAATCCCGATCTCGCCTATGCAGTAACAGAACAAGGGAGCTTAGCCGCTCATGGTGGTGATGACAGAGGCGAAACGGTGGAAACGGAGCTGACCATGGCGAAGGAGGTAACCGACAGCGATATGATGCGAAGAAGGGCGAAAACGACCAACGGACAGCCCGAATACGAACAGCCGCGGTTCGCCGGAAAGGTTAATTTTCCTGGGCGGGTCTCCGAAAACGGTGGCGGAAATGGGATCCGAAGGTACCGATGGAAAGCTCGGTGATGGGGAGTTCAGATCAGGTCCTGGGGAGGTGAGAAGTCGCCGGAAATGAGCAAGATCGGCCTGGAAGATGAAGAGGCGCGATGGCAAACCGCGGATTCCGGCGGTTTCGCGGCGGAAGCTTGGAAATGCAAGATACGGGCCGTGTGGAAGGTGGATCGACCCTGGGGAGCCGAAACGTCACGGAAACGGCGAAATCTCGCCGGGGAAGACGAAAAGTCGCGATGGGAAGATGAAGCGTCGCGGTGGTGGTTGGCTCACGGTGGTGATGAAGGCGATGATGATCTGTGGTGGAGGAAGAAGAGTCGCGGAGGTGGAAGACGAAGGGTCGCCGGAGGTGGAAGACGAAGGGTCGCCGGAAAACTCTCTGGATGGCAGCCTCCTGTTCACGCGATCTGCACTTTTCTTTTATAGTGTATATTGCAAAATTTCAGTTTAGTCCCTACACAATTGAAAAGTGACAAAATCAGCCCCTTAAAACATGACATTTTACCCCCTAAACAGCATAAATGAGACAAAATCACCTTTAATCCATAAACCACAACCCAATATCAACTCATATATTTTCCAAAATCATTCCAAACACGTTAAATTCATAAGAAAAATATTAGGAAGCGATTTTCGTGAATAAATTCATAAATTCTTTAATTGTCTCAATATACTTCAATTTACTCACAAATGGGGTATTTTTATCACCAAAATAGAGTCACTTTCATGACTCTAACACACTCCCCAACTTACTCTTTGCTCGTCCTCGAGTAAAGTTAAAAGAACTCTTTCAACATTCTCACAAAATCATACACAACCATATTCATCAACAACCAAGATATTCATCAAAAGGTAAAGTGAAGAATTTGAACATAACAAGTAAATAACACAATCCTAAATAAAGAACTAAAGTTTCTATCAAGATTTGCCTATCTCCATTCAAGCTTCTCAAACACACATTTCATATTCATATCACAATGTTAAAATGTCATGCAAAACTCCCCAACTTATGTACACGCAACATAATGCTCATTTTCCACACAAGATTTTGACATATAATTTCTTTTTCATTCATCACCTTTTTTTTTTTTTTTTTTTTTTTTTGTCTTAACTTCTTAAGCTTTCTAGAAGGTCCGTGTAACGGGCTTTAGGTCAATGACTCCCAAACCAAACGGCTATAGGGCACTAAATGTAAAACACTCGAACTTACTCACCCGAACCAACTAGGCTACAAGTCAAGACTTTATTTCTTTATTTCTTTTTTTTTTTTATAAAGCTTATGATCTATGTAATGATTTCTTAAGCTTTCTAGAGGACCCATGTAACGAGCTTTAGGCCAACCACTCCCAAGCTAGATAGCTTTAGGGGATTAGGTGTAGAACACCCCCTCGCGTACTCACTCGAGTCAACTAGGCTACAAATCAAAACCAAATCATCAAGCAACATTTAAGCACTTTTAACACACGCAAGATAATAAATGAAAATTTGCTCCATGGGCATGTAAAGTATGTGGGAGACTTGCATAAACACTAAAACACATGACATTTACACAAAACAGTGTCTAACCACAATTATGGACAAACCTAGCACAAAACAGAATCAATAGTTCAATGTTTAAAACCATGTTGCACAAAAAATTTTCAAAAACCTCACAAAACCTTTCAACTAGCACTTTAATTGCTTCTAAAATGGTAATTATGCATGAATTCATGAAAAATTTTAAAAATAACTCACTTTAGTTCACTTTAACCACTTTTGGACTTACAAGAATAAGATTCAACATATTTTCAACAAAAACATCATCATGCCACAAAAATTTAAGCACACTCTCCACAAAAGCATCATCAATAACATTTCACAAAAATATCACAATCTCCACAAAAGTCTCATCAACAACACTTCACAAAAATATAAAATCAAATCAACACTCCCCAACTTCAAATGTCATTGTCCTCAATGACCCACAACTACAAATATCCTCCCCAACTTAGCATCAAAAGATCTCAAATGGCAATATGATCAATGACATTAAAATTCTCCAACATATTTGAGAAACAAGAAATCTAACAATAATAGCATATAAGGTGGAGAGATACAACCTGAGGAACAATGGTGGAGTTGTCACCAACGGAGTTTGTGGATTATATGTAAGCGTAGCCTTGGACTAGTTAATGAGTTTCCAAACATGGCAATTCCTATAAAGACAAAAACAACAAAAACATAAAAGCAATAAAAACAAATTTAAAAAGGTGGGTTGCCTCCCACAAGCGCTAAATTTAAAGTCTTCAGCCAGACTAAATGCGAACATCAAGTTCAAGGTGGTTGAAACGTTGGAGGTGTCTTACATGACCCTCGCCATTCAAAGAACAAGTAGGGTATCACGAGGTCCCAAGAAGGCATATTTGAATTTAATACGCCATTTCCACGTGCACAAGTCTTTTAAGAACTTGGCATAGGCAGGTATCGGTGTGTCAAATGCAGGGGATAGTTCTTTCTCCCCAACTTCCTCGTTTTCATGTCTCGACACACCTAACTCTATGGTTGGTTCTCTTTCACTGTTCTCGGCTTGGTTTCCCTCAAAGCTCTCTTTCTCTCCAAACTCAGCATATAATTCCCTCTCAAGCCTAGCTAGTTCATGACACCCCATCTGGTGAGGTGCACCATTGGGATTATCTACAACTTGACTCGGCAAATGACATTCCTCTCTCTTATAAACCGCTTAAGCTATTTGACCAATTTGGGTCTCTAGCTTACTAATAGATTGGGAATGGGAATGTAATATCGATAATGCCGCTTTCTAAGTCATTGAACCTAGCATTCATGTCATCTTTCTGTTTTTGCATGGTTTGGAGCATTTGAGCCATCATTGATTCTAGTGGACAGGGCTCGTGAGTGGGCTGTTGGACGGGAGGTGGGATCCTAGGTTGGGCGGTTGGCTGGACCGAATACATGTCCCAATAATTGCCCTGTTGATTGGAAGAACTATATGGCATATTATGGGAGACATTCTGAGATTGTTCCCGCCTTCCATGCAAAAATTAGGATGGTTATGCCACTCACTATCAAATGTGTTTGAATACGGATCATTCCGTCTCTGGAAACCTTGTGCATCTTGCACTTGCTCCTCAAAAGTGAAGGGAGTGGTTCCTCAAATGCGTACTCAACGGCTAAAAGGTCGAAGGCATAGAAAAAGACATCCCGACTTGTCCTACCGGGAGGTGGTTGCCTAGAAGCTTGCCCATGTATAGATATGAACGTGTCAAATTGATAGGCTAAAGACTCCAACTTGGAGTCTATATCGTCCAAAGGAGAAACCTCATAAATGCCACCATTCCTAGGCGGCTGCCCTATGATAGGAATCCTAGAAGCAAGATGGTTGTGCATGGGATACAGATTATCATCCATCCTACGTGCTTTCTATTTTCAAATCCAATGGTACTAAAATTGGTTGATATGACTATCTACCAAGCATTCATCACAAGTATACCAAAGGTTCCACCAACAACCACAACATCAAAATTAAACGAAAAAGAAAAAGAAAAAGAACAAAAAACAAATTCAAAAACCACACATAAAGAAAAATAAAGCTAAATATGAAAACACCCTAAAAAAAAATAATCCACACAATCAACAATTAAAATAAACACAAACAAAAAGAAATTATTACCAAATCAAAAACTAAATCCTATGAATAAAAACAAAATATGCAAGACTAATACAAACATGCAAACTAAATGAACACGAAACATGCAAACATCACACAAACGATTAACAAGAACTAAAAAGAACTAAAGCTAAAAAGATTAGAAAATATCACAATCGGGTCACGCTTAAACTTTGAGGCATATGACACACTGCAACATTTCCCCAATTGCGATCTTCCCTGCAAAATAAAAAACAAACACGAATGAAACCTGTCCCTAATGAAAATTAAATAACACAGAAAAAATTAAACTTAAAGTATTTACAAACCCAAATACACACAAAGTCAAAGCACGTTGCTCCCTAAGAACGGCGCCAAAATTTTGTTAGACCGATCGTCACAGTCTAAAAATTAAACCTAAGTACCGTAGTTAGCGGTAAGGCGGATCGAATCCACAGGGGAGCAAGACTAACAACCTAATGTATTTTAAGTAGCGAAAATGAAATTGGCAATGGATTAATGAAACTAAATAGACTAAATGCAAATAATGAAATAGTGCAATTAAAACTAATGAAAACTTTATAATAAAAATGTTGCCGTTACGGTTTTGGTCCGACACGAGACCGACTCACACAATTCTTCTCCACCCTCTACGATCCCCTAAACCTACAAGGCAAGGTAAATCAATGAAATGGTTTCCCGACACTCTAGGTATAATCTATCCTGTCTCACCCGATCACTCAAGTTCGATTGGTTAAAGACTATCATTGAACGTCGATAAACACTACAAGGCAATACCACTAGTTGGTACGCGATTAACAAATACAATCTGTCAACACGTAATATCCAATCAACCAACTTCACAATAAACGCAACAATAGTAGAAATTAAATTAAATCCAAACACAACTCAATTACAATCGATGCAAGTAATGTAAGCAATATTCATCATTTAATTATTCCAAACCAAGGTTTATCATTCAGCAAGTTCTATGAAAATATTAAATCACAATGGACAACAATATTCGTCACAAATTATGCCCAAATCATATTAAAGTATCGAAATCAATCATGAAACGAAAACAAATATAATCCGAAGCACAATACTACCAAATGTCCTATAATCGGGCTCATCCAACTAGTCGAGGCGATGAGGAGAGTCGTGGAGTCAATCCCGATCTCGCCTATGCCGTAACAGAACAACCGGGAGCTTAGCCGCTCATGGTGGTGATGACAGAGGCCGAAACGGTGGAAACGGAGCGACCATGGCGAAGGGGAGGTAACCGACAGCCGATATGATGCGAAGAAGGGCCGAAAACGACCAACGGACAGCCCGGAATACGACAGCCGCGGTTCGCCGGAAGCGTTAATTTTCCGGCGGGTCTCGGAAAACGGTGGCGGAAATGGGATCCGAAGGTACCGATGGAAAGCTCGGTGATGGGGAGTTCAGATCAGGTCCTGGGGAGGTGAGAAGTCGCCGGAAATGAGCAAGATCTGGCCTGGAAGATGAAGAGGCGATGGCAAAACCGCGGATTCCGGCGGTTTTCGCGGCGGCTGAAGCTTGGAAATGCAAGATACGGCTGTGTGGAAGGTGGATCGACCCTTGGGGAGCCGAAACGTCACCGGAAAACGGCGAAATCTCGCCGGGAAGACGAAAAGTCGCGATGGGAAGATGAAGCGTCGCGGTGGTGGTTGGCTCACGGTGGTGATGAAGCGATGATGATGATCTGTGGTGGAGGAAGCCGAAGAGTCGCCGGAGGTGGAAGACGAAGGGTCGCCGGAGGTGGAAGACGAAGGGTCGCCGGAAAACTCTCTGGATGGCAGCCTCCTGTTCACGCGATCTGCACTTTTCTTTTATAGTGTATATTGCAAAATTTCAGTTTAGTCCCTGCACAATTGAAAAGTGACAAAATCAGCCCCTTAAAACATGACATTTTACCCCCTAAACAGCATAAATGAGACAAAATCACCTTTAATCCATAAACCACAACCCAATATCAACTCATATATTTTCCAAAATCATTCCAAACACGTTAAATTCATAAGAAAAATATTAGGAAGCGATTTTCGTGAATAAATTCATAAATTCTTTAATTGTCTCAATATACTTCAATTTACTCACAAATGGGGTATTTTTATCACCAAAATAGAGTCACTTTCATGACTCTAACAATATGTCTTTCAAAAGAAGCTGAATTCCATGAGCAGCACACCTCGTCTTATACATTCGAGGATACAATCCAATGAGCATGTCACGAGCAGATGTGAAATTGCTACCATTATCAGTTATGAATTGCACAACATGTTCTTGTCCAATTGATTCAATAACAGAAACAACAATTTCTTTCAGATAAATCCCAGTTTTTCTTTCTCGAGAAACATCCAATGATTTTATAAACAACCGCACCACCAGGTGAATATGCCACAAGATTAATAAAAGATCGATGCCTTATATCACCATATATCGACATTATAGTGCAACCAGATCCGATGTATCCCAAGAATGCTTCACCATAGCAACATACTCATCAACACCTTTTCTAGATTCTGGAATTAACTTAGTTCGAAGAGTTGAATAAGATGGAAGCTTGTATGCTGCACCATATTCAGCCACTGCCTTGACAAATTCTCCAAAAGCACCAGTTTGAACAACATTAAAAGCAATATTGTTCACCACAAAACACTTAGCAAGCATTTTATCAACAAACTCCTTGTCTTTTTTTCTTATTCATTTCTAGTAAATATGCTTGACTTTGACGTCTTTGGCTACCCTTAGAAAGTAGTGAAAATGGTGAATCTGTTTCCTCCTCATTATCATTAGAGTTTAAAGCGGTAGAAGAACCTACTAACTTTTTAATTTTTTGTTACTTCCACTTCCAGACATAGCTAAGAATGCACATGCTTGTGTCTCATGATTGACTTATACTACAAATCTCAACATCATGGCCAGTAATTCCCGACAAGTGTGCTTTAATTCCGTAAGCCCCACCACTAAATACTTTTTTGACAAAATTTACATTTCCATTTATTCCTTGGAGCTCCTCAACATGCTCCCAAATTTTATCTTTTTTCGTACCATATTGATTTGAGTCATATTTACAAGAACATAAAAGAATTAAAGTCGTGATTTGGAACTCGAATATTTTTAATTGTGAAAAGATTAAGTTCAATGAAAAGGCAAGCCACGAATGATTCTATGTAGTTTTATTTTACTCAAAAAGTCGAAAAGTTTGATCATAAAGAGTGCTCCACCCACCATTTTATTTGTTCTTGAATTAAGAAAATCAAGTCTCGGATAGAAATCTGAAAGTATTAATATTCTTTTTGCTAGTTATGGGTTAGCTTAGTCAATTGGATCCCATGAAAAAAAGCAAAACCCGTACGTAGCAAATGACTAAGATCCTTTTATAGAAAGCACTGTTTCATGAAGGAAAGAATTAATTCTAATTCGACCTATTGTCTAATGAAGAAGCCAACCGGGAAAGTTAAATGACCCGTTGAACAACAAATTAAGAGGCTCAAACTACTCATTCTTCATCTTCATCTTCATCTTCTCTAAACTTTCGATCGATGTGAACTCATTTTTTCTTTTGGATCCTTTCAGGTTCCTTTTCCTACTTCTTATGATTTTAATTTTATTTTTGAGAGACACCAAATATCATGTGGGGACATAGACCATAACCACTCAACCGTCACTTTGGTATTTCTTTTTTTGCTCACAAGTACTCATTGTTCTAAGTTAGGTATACCGTATACATCACCAATGGAATGCATGATTTGACTGTAAGTTAAATAATATAATTCATTAAAGATTTCATATAGTTTGTGTGTTTTGTTGAATTTTATAACTTATGGTAGACAAAAGCCTTCTTCACACTTCAATTTTGTACTGCTAAGTGCTAACTGCTAAGTTTACCACTCTACGCCTAGAGAACTATTTAATTCCACTTGCATATTAGTGTTTTATCCAGTCGGTATATATTCTTGCTTTTCCGACCATATATCCGATTATGCACTACATGAAAATTTGAAACCCAAACAAATCCAAACCAAATCATCAAACGGCAAAACATATACCAAAAAATACAATACCCAAACAAATCCAAAGATTCAAAGAATCCATTACCATAACAAATCCATCAATCCATTACCATAACAAATCCAAAGAATACCCAAACAAATCCATTACCATATACCAAAAATACAATACCCAAACAAATCCAGCAATCCATTACCATAACAAATCCATCAATCCACCAAAGAGAAGAGAACAAGTGTTAGGTGTGTACCTTGAAGTTGAAGTTGAAGCTTGGAAAGAAAACAAGAGATGAAGAAAAGGCTGAAAAGCGTCTGATTTGAGGAAGAAAAGCTGAACTGCTGAAGAAGAGCTGAAGTGAGGAAGAACGAAGAAGAAGTGAAGAACTGAAGAGTGAAGAGTGAAGACCGATCTGCTTTAATTTTTAGTAAAAAACCTACAAAACGACGTCGTTTTGGGCCTAAACCTTTTTGTTTTTTTTTTTCAATAATTCGCGAATAATTCGCGAATTATTCGAATAATTCGGGAGGGCTTAAAATGCGCGTATAATTCGGTAGATTTTGTAAAATACGTATTCGTGCGTTTTATACGTGAATTATACGGCTGTCCGTATAATTCGCTATAATACGCGAATTAACTAACTAGGCTTTAAACTGCCTAGCTCCATAAAAATTCAATTAAAATTCATTTTAACCCAATGAATTATGGCCAAATAAATGAAAAATACAACAAGTGGAAAATACTTGAGTTCGGTTTTCGAATGCGCCACATCTGATTGAATAGAGACACGAGGAATCGTTATCAATTGCCTCTCATCTATACTGTATATTGCATGACTGCAAATACATCCAATTTGTCTTTGCTTGTTAACTGATAAGACCCCAACTCATCTGTAAAATAAACGTAATGAATATACACTCTACTGTATTATTAGCTTAAAAGGATACATATTTATATACACTTGTAGTGTTCTAAACTAGGTAGGTGATCAATCTAAATTAGGATAGTAGTGATCCTTATAATCAAGGATTTTAATGTGATCCCTATCATTTAGGAAGTCATGTACATCTTAACACTCCCCTCAGCCGGAGTATAGATATCAATCATACCCACCTTGTTACAAAGATAATCAACTCGAATCTCGCTTAGAGCCTTTGTGAAGATATCTCCCAATTGTTCTCCACCTTCACATACCCTGGGAAATCAGACCTTGTTGTAGTTTCTCACTGACGAAATGGCAATCCGATCTCAATGTGTTTTGTTCGTTCATGGAACACCTGGATTAGATGCAATATGAAGAGCCGATTGGTTATCACACCATAATTTTGCTCGAAGTTTCAAGGCCTATTTCGAAGAAGCGATATATCCACATTATTTCACAAACTTGTGCCATAGCCCTATATTCCGACTCGCACTTGATCGTGACACAACATTCTCTTCTTGCTCTTCCACAGATATTAAATTTCCTCCACAAAGACACAATAGCCCTCGATGTGGATCTTATCTACCTTGGAACCTCGCCCTTAATCTGCATCTCCGAGAAACATTCAATGTGAGAGTGACTATGATTGGTATATAATATACCGTGTCCAGGGGCTCTTTTCAAATAACACAAGATCTCTCCCAAAGCCGCCCTAATGATGAACGTTGGGGAGGCCATAAACTGACTGACAACACTTACTGAATATGCAATATCTGGACGAGTCACCGTAAGATAGTTCAACTTCCCAACCAATCTTCTATATTTCTCAGGGATCTCCAAATAGTTCACCATCCTTCGTAAGTTGCACATTAGGAACCATCGGAACACTACATAGCTTTGCCCCCAATTTCCCTGTCTCAGTTAATAAGTCGAGCACATATTTCCTCTGAGAGAGGTATATACCTCTTTTGCTCCTTGTAACTTCAACCCCTAAGAAATACTTCAATATCCCTAAGTCTTTTGTGTGGATCTGGGTATGGAGAAAAGACTTAAGAGATGTGATGCCCACACCTCACTCCCAATAATAACAATATCATCCACATACAACTAGAAGAATGATGCCGGTTTGAGCGTTTGTAGAAAAGCGAATGAGGTCGGGAGGTTTACATTTCAAACATACCAAATCTCTCAAGCGGCTGACTAAACTTTCCAAACCAAGCACGAGGACTCTGTTTTAAACCATACAGAGATTTGAGAAGATAACATACTTTCCCATACTCCCCCTGAGCAACAAACCCAGAAGGTTGCTCCATATATACCTCTTCCTGAAGATCGCCGTGAAGGAAAGCATTCTTGATGTCTAGCTGATGCAAAGGCCAATCATAAGTAGCTGCCATAGAGATAAACAAGAATAGAAGTACACTTAGCCACAGGGGAAAAAAGTATCGGAATAATCAACTCGTAAGTCCGAGGCATATCCTTTAGCAACCAGACGAGCTTTTAGTCGAGCAACCTGGACCCATCCGGATTAACTTTAATCTTGTAAACACCCATTTGCATCCAATTGCTGTTTCCACGAAGGTAAATCTACCAATTTCCAAGTACCATTGTCATCTAAGGCATTCATTTCCTCTATCATTGCATTATGCCAACCAGGGATGAGAAAGGGCTTCATGAGCGCTTTAGGGATAGTAATAGAATCAAGGGAAGCAATAAAGGAACATGATGAGTGTGACAAATGATCATAAGAAACACAAGAAGAAAGCAGGGATAAGTACTGCTCGTTTACCTTTTCGCAATGCAATAGGGAAGATCATCACTTGAAAGCTGGATCGGATGAAGAAGAAGTTGGTGCCGGACATGAAACGGGAGGAGGTGGACCGGCGAGTAAACTTTGACAGAGGAGCAGGGAGCGAGGATCAGGGATCGAGATAGGAGCCGATGTAGGAATCGTAGGAATAGTGACAGGATCAGAGAGAGATCTTTGGTTCAGATATTGGTGCAGGGGAAGTGAAGGTATAAACTAACAAATCATCATTATCATCATCCTTCGGACGATCTGGGAGAGAAGAGGGAAAGTATGGTGTGTCTTCTAGAAAGGTAACATCAATGGAAACAAGATACTTATTAAGACTTGGACAATAACACCGATATCCTTTCTGAAGTCGAGAATAACCAAGAAAGACACATTTTAATGACTTGGGATCTAATTTAGTGACTGATGGTCAAACATCCCGAACAAAGCAAGTGCTACCAAATACCCTAGGTTCAAGAGGAAATAATGCTTTGTTAGGAAAAAGAATACTGTACGGGGTCTCACCATGAAGGACAGAAGACGGCATGCGGTTAATCAAAAAACAGGCGGTGGAAACGGCATCAGCCCAGAATGGTTTAGGAACATTCATCTGGAATAATAAGGCTCTTGCGGTTTCAAGAAGATGTCTGTTTTTTCCGTTTCGCTATTCCGTTTTGAGATGGAGTATCAACACATGAAGTTTGATGAAGAATGCCATTCTGGGTCATGTAATTTTGAAAAGAAACTGACAGATATTCTTTGGCATTATCACTGCGCAATGTATGAATAGAAACATTGAATTGAGTTTTAATCTCAGTACAAAAAGCACAGAAATAAGAGAACAAATCAGAACGATTTTTCATTAAGAATAACCAAGTCATACGAGAGTAATCGTCCACAAATGTAACAAAATATCTAAAACCAGTTTTAGACAGCGGACAAGGACCCCAAACATCAGAGTGAACTAACTCAAAGGGAGAATTAGCTCTTTTATTTACTCGAGGACTAAAACTGACACGATGATGTTTAGCAAACTGACATGACTCACTCTAATGTAGACACTTTATTAAAGCGAGGACACAATCTCTTCAATGAAGGAAGAGATGGATGGCCCAAAGCGACAATGTGCTTGAAACGGGGATGCAACACTAGAACAAGCGGCAGTGTAGATTTTGGTCTCGAGAATGTATAAACCTCCAGATTCATGTCCTTTACCAATAATCTTCTTCGTCGTAAGATCCTGAAACAAGCAATAATCGGGAAAGAATAAAACGCAACAGTTAAGAGCACGAGTAAGTTGGCTAACAGAAATCAAATTGAAAGAAAAATCTGGTAAATGTAAGACATTTGATAAGGGAAGTTGTGGAATAGGGGTAATCGTGCGACCAGACCGAACGTAGGATGGTGACCCATCGCTAAAGTCACATTCGAAAGGGTTTTTGATTGATAAGTAGCAAAGGAGCGGGATTACGACATGAGATCTGTTGCACGAGTCAATGACGAATTTGGAGGATGAGGAAAGGAGACATGTATTTGGCTTACCCGAGTCAACCATAGCCGTGACAGGAGTAGGTGAAGCCTTTAATGATTCCTGGTACAATGAAAACTTGGCAAATTCATCTCTGAGAGATAAGAGCGATCGAAGTATCATTGGTGGATGCAACATGGGCAGGAGGGATTTCTTCTATTTCGTCTGAAGCTTTCTACAATCACGCTTCATGTGTCCCCGGCTTATGGCAATAATGACACAATTCCTCCCATATTACTATTTGACCCTCCTCCTTTGTTGCCACTTCCAAATTGTGATCGCCCGATTCATAGTCATTCTTTTGGACTCACGAGAGCACTACTAAATCCCGGGAGTGGGGGTACCTTATGTAAGCATCCCTACTCAAGACATCCCTGCAATGAAGAGATCTACGGGATCGGCTAGAACACGATTTAGCAGCTTCAAATTCGGAAGGAAGCTCCCGCAAGAAAACTCATGGACTTGCCATTTGCTCCCGTTGTTTTTGTTGAACTTTGACATCAGCACTGAAGGGTAACAACATGTTCAACACTTCATAAGTCTTCTTAAACTCCATAAAATAAGCTGTAAGTGACTTATCTTGTTTCTCTGCACGGTAGAATGCCTTACACAACTTCAAATAACAGAAACATTCCCTTTTTTCGAATACGAAACTCCAAATGATCCATCAATTCTTTAATAAACTCACAATGATTAATTAGGCCAAGTACCTCACCGTCAATAGAGTTCCGTATTTGTAGAATCAATCGAGCATCATCCGGAGCCATGTCTTTTTCAATCATCCTCGGGTGGATCATCAGTCATATGATCATCTTTATCAATACTCCGCAAATACAGTATAATGGTTTTACGCCAATCATGGTAATTAGTTATACCAATGAGCTTATGTTCTGTAATTTTCGACATCGTCGGTATCATTTCCATTACTGGCTTTGTATCAGACATGTCTTAAATAGATGTTAATCCCAATGCACACCACCAAACGGTTAAAACAAAGCAAACTAATTAAATTTCAGTGACACACCAAATCAATCAACACCACCAACCAGAGGCCACAGCAAGCAAAAGAACCAATAACCAAACGAAAACGAAGTGCCGAAAGATCACAACTAAGTCCTCAGAAATATCCAAACAAAGAACAGCAATAAACCAGTAAGAGATTACCCAACCACCGAAAACAGCCCCTGTGAAAAGTACCGACGGCGTATCTAAGAGAATCGAGGAGAAGTGCATGTGCCGCGCGCTCTCACGCGCCGGCGCGTGAGACTGTTTCACCGGAGTTTCGGGTGGCGCGTGGAGCTCACGCGCGTTGATTCGATGGCCGGAACTTAGGGTTTTGCCGATCGGCGGCTTCTGAATCTCCCTTGGGTGGCGGTGTTGAACAAATCTCAACCTAAACAGGTTTTCCCAATTTGAAACCTAAACCCTAATTTCCCAATTTTGAAACCTAAACCCTAATTTCCCAAATTTGAGACCCAAACCCTAATTCTCTCTTATGGCTCTGATACCATGTAAAATAAACGTAATGAATATACACTCTACTGTATTATTAGCTTAAAAGGATACATATTTATATACACTTGTAGTGTTCTAAACTAGGTAGGTGATCAATCTAAATTAGGATAGTAGTGATCCTTATAATCAAGGATTTTAATGTGATCCCTATCATTTAGGAAGTCATGTACATCTGTAACATCATCCAACTCAAATTTACAAAAGGAATAATAAGGGCAAATGGCATGGTGTGCAAGTGGGAGTTAGTTATCCACGTGGCAATTACAATGGAATTGGTGTGACGTTTGTGAGTATAAATTGAGGGATAGGAATTGTAAAGGGTAGAGAATATTTTGGTGGGATATTGGAAGGGAGGCCCCTAGCTCCTCGAATTGCTAGGTTATCTTTACATTCAGTACTGTTTTCTTAATTGTTCTTCATTATTGTTGTTATCCATTTCTGTATCAATCAATATAAAGGTATATTCATATTAGTGCTTTCTCAATTGTCTCTGATCTGTGTTGAATATTGTTCTGTTTGGGTATATTGTACTCTATTTGAGTGTTAAGAATCCAGGTTCATGTCAGTAACCAAAATTAAATAATATGACTCCAAAAACTTAATGTAACCTTTACAAAATTAAAAAAATAATAATAATTAAAAAAAAAAAAACACTCAATTATATACTGAAATGCACAAAAATAATAATATAATAGTAATAATAAAATCTTTATCCCTCAAAATAATAATAATAATAAGTCTAACCTGCAATACCAAAAACCTTAGCCACAGGGTTGAGGCCGCCGGTAGCACGATTTCCTTCATCAATCCGTTGAAGCAAGTTTTTGATTTCCTGAGGGGAATAAACCACCTGGATCCTCGCTGATATTTAGATCAAGAAGGCTCTGATCGATCAATTTTCAACACTCGAAAAAACCTCTTGTTCCTGTCACTCCCAATTAAATTGAAGTAAGTTTTTTATTTTCTGAGGGGAATATACCACCGGATCCTCGCTGATATTTAGATCAGACGGCTCACGATCGATCAATTTTCAACACTCGAAAAAACCTCTTGTTCTGTCCTCCCAGTTAAATAGAACCTCCTGCTCAAAAAACACCCAAACTCAATTCAGTTGAATAGCCCTTAGTTTATCAATTATTGGAAAATTACAGTTTAAAAAAAAAACCCTCACCGCTCTGGTCTCGTAAAGCTTGAACTTCTCAAGGGAATAGGAATTGGGGTCTATCTCGGGAATCGTTTGAAGGGTGGATTTTTTATGAAGAGGAAGCATATGCAGCAAATGAGATTTCGCCATTGAAATAAGCTTCATACGATCTTGTCGGTCTGATTTTGTTTATAGGATTCCAATTCCATGGTGAAGGGATTTCAACGGTCGGGTTAACTACATTTTGAATTCCATTCACACTTATTACATTTTAAAGTTAGATCAAATTCTTTTCCACCCTAGGTTTGGAAAATCTATTTCCCACCCCTAATTTCGGAACCATCTGTTCCACCCAATTTTTAAACAATAATGCTAGGGACACCGAAAATTTTACACCGAAAATGTGTATCGGTTTACGTGTAACACGTATCTGATTTGTTTAACAATTTTTTTTTAGTGAACGTCGTCCATCAAATTTGGACGGCCGTTCATTCACATGGACGTCCGTCCATATTATATGAACGGACGTCCATATACAAGGGACGGGCGTCCTCATTTAAAGGACGTCCGTCCCTGATTAAAATACAATAAAAAATTTTATAAACATTAGGGACGATCGTCCCTTATATTTGAACAGGCGTCCATTAGGAATGGACACCAGTCCCTTACCTTTGGACGATGCTTTAAAAAAAAAAAAAAAAATTTCTAAATCTCTTCTACTTTGCTCTTCTTCTTCGTCTTCATTCTCCATCTCCTGGATTCTTTCTTATATTACTGCCAGTTGCATTAATTGCTTTCCTTTCTTTTGCTTATTGAAACTGGCAATAATCAATCACTAACAACGAGCATTATTGTTACATTCCATCTTTTTGGTCAAATCACACACTTCTCTTCCGCCATTTTTTGGGTCAAATCACTGCACAAAAAATATCAACTTCGTCTTCATTCCATGGCACCCTTGACATCAACAAGCTTGAGGAGTGTGTCAAGCTTAAAGGCGTGAGCATCACCACGGTTTGTCCCAACATTCATGCGGTTCCCTGGGCCTTAAATACGACCTCTAGAAGCTTTAGAAACATTCTATTATTTCTCAATTCCTCACAGCACGAGAAGAAAAAAAGAAAACAATGAGACTTGGCCAACCATATAAGCAACAATAATAATTCATACGAACAATATGCAAATTAAAATACATTTTCATGGGCGAGGATGGCAAGAATAACTAAGCACATACAGGGAGAGAGAGAGAGAGAGAGAGAGAGAGAGAGAATCAAGAAACCCAGATTTATATGGTGATGTTGGAATGCCAATTAATGCAACTGGCAGTAATCTAAGAACTAACATGAGAATCCAGGAAATGGGGAATGAAGACGGAGATGGGGAATGAAGACGAAGAAGAAGACCAAAGTAGAAGAGGTTTAGAATTTTTTTTTTTTTTTAAAGCATGGACGGGCGTCCATTCCTAATGGACGCCTGTCTAAGGTGGGGTGGATCAGCGGCCCATTCCTAATGGGACGCCCGTCTAAAGGTAGGGATCAGCCCATTCCTAATGGACGCCCGTCCAAACATAAGGGAGGACACCGTCCAAAATTTATGAATGGTCGTCCCTAATGTTTATAAAATTTTTTATTGTATTTTAACTGAGGGACGGGTCAGTCCTTTAAATGGGGACGCCTGTCCCTCCCCTTGTATATGGACGCCCGTTCATATAATATGGACGGCGTCCCATGTGGAGGAACGGCCGTCCAAATTTGATGGATGGCCGTTCATTAGAAAAAAATTATTAAACAAATCGATGCGTGTTACACGTAGGCCGGTACACATTTTCGGTGTAAAATTTTCGGTGTTCCTAGCATTATTGAATTTTTAAATTACAAATATTATACTTAACCGTCAAGGGGTATTTAAGTCTTTCTATGCATTATATATAAGCTTGAATTAGAAAATAAACTTAATTCAACCATAATCTCCCTCGTTATTTTTTTTAAATTAGAAAAATAATCTAAAACTAGAAGTTTATACAAAAAAGAAAAAAAAAAAAAAAATTTGAAGGTCATGGCTGTAACGAGGGCCTCTGGATAAGGCCATGGTCGTCACTACTAGACGGTATGTCATGGCTATTTTGTTATTTCATTCTTTCTAGATTTGATTTTGAAGTTTTGTTTTTAATATGTTTGGAGATGGTTGATGATGTGAAGTTGTGTTTTTGATGTGTTTGGATATGGTTAACTATATGAAAGTTTATTTATTTATTTATTTATTTTTGGTATCTATGAGTGTCCGGATCAGCTTACGCGTACCTTGATTAGTCCCTTGAGATCCTAAAGTTAACGGTCAGGTAAACCTTCAATGGTTAATTACCCCTATTAATAGTTGTGTGGATTTAAACTCATGACCTCTTAAGTAATACACCTAAAAGTCCCAAGTAAACCGCTAAACTATCTAAAGATAATTATGAAAGTTTAATGTTCGATGATGTGAAAGTTTCATTTTATATCACCCAGAGACCATTTTTATCATAAATAAGACACTAATTTATTAGAGATAATAAGACATTTCAAAATCGATAACTTTAATTGAAATATTTTAAATGATTGAAATATTCATGTGTAAATGATTTAATTGTTTCAAAATTAAAAGTCTACTTTACCCCTTTCCATGACTTACCAACTTAAACAATATTTTTTTATATTCCTTATTTTTATTAATCATTAACAAAAAAAAAAAAAAAAAAAAAAAAAAAAAAATAATCAAACTAAAATACCAGTATTTTGATTTTGTCTCAAATTAAAATTACTTAAAGGTTTTATAAAAGATCTAGTCTTTGTTTGTCTCATAATACAAATTTCAAAATGTTTGATTACAATCAAATTTGTTTTAAATAAATTAATCAGGGTATCTAGACTAGTTTGCACGTATTTCAACTAATCTCTGGGATTCATTAAACACCCTATAATTTTTAAATAATTATTGTTGACTATCTAGTTATATCCTTTTTTAAAATGGCTAGCTTTAATAACTTTTTAATGTCTTAACTAAAATATAATTATTTCTAAAGTTGATAAAGCAATATTTCAACATCTATTATTTATTCAATTATGTTTAAATTATTTCATTCATACTAACCTCATTTTTTATAATTATCATGTATTATTTAGCTATTTTATCCCTTTAAAAACACAATTATTATATGTTTTATTTTATCTAAAAATCAACTAAATGTGTAACCTTGCTTGGGATAGTATAATTGTAAGTTCAAGGTTGATTTGGATATTTATAATTGAACGAAGGATTTAAGAAATTTGTTAAGTTGGTAAGTAATAAATATGAGGGGGTAAAATAAATTTTTAATTTTAAACTTGGATGAAAGCTTGGCATATCACTAACGTTGTGGTTGTTTTTTTTAATATTTTTATAAAAATGTGGATGAATTAGATATTAATTGATCTTAAAGACGGTAAAATACACCAGATAATAGCTTCGTTTGGTAAGTTTTTTATAATAGCATTTTTGGAAATAGAATAGGATTCTCACAAGTTTTTGGTACATTTCTTAATAACATTTTTGAAAATATTTAGACTATTTTAGCCCCCTAAGTTTGTTAATTTAACTAAACACCCCCATAATAAAAGTTTATAAATTGACAAAAACACTCCCACATATTGCCGACAGTCGGCCACCACCGTGGGAAGGTGGCTGGAATCTGTCGGAATGGCACACGATTGGTTAGATCTGGCTGGTCGTGTATCGATCTGGCCTTTTTCGGCCATATCCACAATGCCAAATCTACAGCGATTTTTGTAGGACTACTGGTTTTGGTGTGCAATGAAGTTGAGACACGACTGAAACATCAAAATGGGTTTTGGCAATTTTTTTTTTTGGTTTAAGAGGGAACTAACCAGTCGTTCCATACTGAATGGGTTTGGGTAATTTCATCATGTGTTTTAGGACACATTTCCTTAGAGAGATAAACACCATGTGATATCGGAAGAAATCCCTTCTTGGATTCTTCATACTGAATCTCTTCAGTACCTTGTCAATGTATGTACTCTGACTTAAATTAAGCAACCGACGTGATCTATCTCGGTAGATCTTTATTCCGAGGATGTAGGCTGCTCTCCTAAGTCCTTCATGGAGAAGCACTTGGATAAACAAGTCTTTACCGACTACAAGTTCGGTATATCATTCTCGATCAGAAGTATGTCATCAACATACAACACTAGGAATGTCACTGCGCTCCCACTCACTTTCTTGTAAACGTAGAGCTCATCTTCGTTCTTGATAAAACCGAATTCTTTTACGGCTTCATCGAAACTAATGTTCCAGCTCCTTGAAGCTTGCTTGAGTCCATAAATAGACATCTACAACTTGCATACCTTATCAGCTTGCCCATCAAGAACGAAACCATCGGGTTGTGTCATATACACATCCTCGTCAAGGTTTCCGTTCAGGAAAGCTGTTTTGACATCCATCTGCCAAATTTCATAGTCATGATATGCATCAATTGCAAGCATAATCTGGATGGATTTGATCATGGCAACTGACGAAAAGGTTTCTTCATAGTCAATACCATGAATTTGTTTGAAACATTTGGCAACCAGTCGTGCCTTATAAGTGTGCACCTTACCATCCATATCAGTCTTCTTCTTGAAGACCTATTGCACCCTATGGGTTTTACCACTTCAGGTGGTTCCACCAGAGACCATACTTGGTTCTGTACATAAAGTCCATCTTAGATTTCATGGCTTCAAGCCATTTAACGAAATCTGGATCCGATATAACGTCTTTTTAGGTTCTAGGTTCATTGTCTTGGTAGACTAGTACGTCACCATGTTGAGTCACGAGATAACCGTATCTCTCTGGCTCATGATGTACTCTCGCAAACCTACGTAGCTCTTGTGCTACTTGAGGTGCTTCACTTTGATCCACAGATTGTGGAGTGACCTCTTCACGATGTTCAACCACCTCTTGTGGCACACCTTCCCATCATTGGTCTAATGTATCTTGTGGTTCTAAAACTTCATCAAGTTCTACTTTTCTACCACTAGTACTTCTTAGGAAAAATTCATTTTCTAGGAAACACCAGTACGAGTGACAAAAATTTTACACTCTTCTGGGTGTAAGAAATAATACTCTTTGGTTTCCCTAGGATACCCCACAAAGAATGCATCTCTCGATTTTGGACCCAGCTTGTCCGAAGTCAATTTATTGACATAAGCTTCACAACCCAAATCCTTAGATAAGACAAGTTGGGCTTTCGCCTACTCCATAGTCATATAGAGTCTTATCTACAGACTTTAACGGCACATAGTTCAATACGTGAGTCGCAGTCTCTAGGGCATAACCCTAGAATGATACAGGTAGATCACTAAAACTCATCATAGACCTAATCATATCAAGTAAGGTCATATTCCTCATTTCAGACACTCCATTGTGTTAGGGTGTATACGAAGGGGTGAGTTGTGATACTATCCCACATTCCTTCAGGTATTCAGAAAACCCTGAGCTCAAGTATTCACCTCCTCGATCCGACCGAAGAGCCTTAATACGTTTGCCCAACATATTTTGTACTTTATTCCTGAATTCTTTGAACTTATCAAAGGCTTCAGATTTATGTCTCATGAGGTAGACATAATTATATCTACTGAAATCATTAGTAAATGTGATAAAGTAGGAATATCCACCTCTGGCTTCAACTATTAGTGGACCACATACATCACTATGGATGATGCCTAACAGTTCAGTAGCCCTTTCACTTTGTCCTGTGAAATGTGACTTGGTTATCTTGCCTAAAAGGCATGACTCGCATATCTCAAATGACTGAAAGTATTATCCAAAATTCCAGCCCTTTGAAGTTTTGCAATGCGGGTCTGATTAACATGACCCAATCTACAATGCCAGAGGTATGTATGGTTTTGATCGTTATGTTTAGCTTTCTTAGTTTCAACATTGAGAATATCCTTATTGTTTAACTCAAGAACATATAATCCGTTATATAACCTTGCAATTCCAAATAGAATACCATTCAAACTAAAGGATAACAGTCCATTAGAAATTTCAAAACGATATCCTATATTATCCAAAGCGAATACTGAAATAATTTTACTAGAAATTGCAGGTACATAATAACAATTTTTGAGTTCTAATAATAAGCCCGTAGGCAAGGATAAACAATGGCTCCATTTGTTTTGTTATTCCTATCCATATTCCCAAAATACTTGTTTGTTTTATTATTTGAGAAATACTATTCTATTTTTTTAATTACTTTTAAACCCCTTAAGTTTATTAATTTAATTAAACACCCCCTAGAAAAAAAAGTTTAAAAATTAACAAAAACGCCCCCACCCACCCATAGTTGCCAAATTCTGGCAACCACCGCTGTTACAACGGCATGGAAACGACCGAAAAAGACCGGTAATTCACCGGTGAGGCCTTTTCCGATCAGATCCACATTAGATATGGCCGAAAAACGCCAGATCTGACGGCCAAAGAAATGGCCGTCGTTGACCGACAACGATGGCCATCGTTGACGGCCAAATCTGGCCTTTTGCGACCATCGAAGGCCAAAACTGGCCGTAGATCTAGCATTTTTCGGCCAGATCAGTGGTGGATCTAGCCGAAAAAGGTCATATCGATGCACGACCGGCCAGATCTGACCGGTCTGCGTTGTTACGTTATTTTCGACCAGATTCCGGCAGTGGTGGCTGGAATCTGGCACGGTGGGTGGGTGGGGGTGTTTTTGTCATTTTACAAAATTTTTATATATTGGGGTGTTTAGTTAAATTAGCAAACCTAAGGGGTTTTTTTGTGAATTTTTAAATTTTACCTCGTAATACTCACCCTATTCAACTACCCAATATTATTCCCAAAATCCTATCCAAAATAACAAAACAAATGAACCCAATAAGTCCCTATAGCTAATACAGCCACATATGCTCTATTTCCAACTCGTAGGTCCACTTCTCCGTTGGTGAGCAATCTACTCTGCCTTAGTCCCTACACATCAGTACAAATGTGAGTACCACACCCTGTGTCAATGACCCAAGATGTTGAAGGAGAGAAGTTAATCTCAATCATGTACATACCTGAAGTCGAAGCGTCTAACTTCTTCTTGCTTGTGAGGAAAGTCTTCCAGTGTTTCCTTTAGTGGTCAGGCTTGCCACAATAGAAGCAGACTACCTTATTACCTTTCCCAACGCCACCCTCAGGCTTAAGAGCATCCTGTCCTTTGGGCTTGGGCTTGGGATTGGCCTTGGCCTTTCCCTTGCCCTTACCTTTTCCTTTACTAGCAGCAACCAGTAAAATAGGCTTGGACTTTTTCATGTCCTACTCTGCAGTCCTCAACATGTTCAAAAGCTCCGACAGAGGTTTCATCATGGTGTTCATATTGAAGTTCATTATGAATGATGAAAAAGTATCAAGTAAGGATTGCATAATTCAATCCACTTGTAATTCTGCATCTAACCCAAATCCCAAATTCTCAAGCCTCTCTATGTACCCAATCATCTTGAGCACACGAGGACCAACTTGGGCTCCCTTAGCCATGGAACTTCTAAACAATGCACTCAACATCTTGTACCTCTCATGTTAAGCGTTTCCTTCGAAAAGCTCCTTGAGGTGTAGAATTATGGTAGCAGCGTCCGTATTCTCATGCTGCTTTTGCAGCTTAGGTGTCATCGATGCTAACATAAGGCATTAAACAGTGTTAGTATCGTCAAGGAACCTTTGGTAAGTTTCCTTTACTTCCTGAGTGGCATTAGGATCAGGCTCAGCCAAATACAAGGATATATAATATCTTTTTGGATTTTAGCACAATCCAAAGATTTCGATACCAGTTCGAGAAATTAGATCTATCCAACCTGTTTTTTTTTTCGATTATTGATCGTAGGTTGATATTGCTCATTTTAAATGAATCTACAATACAGAAAAGTAAAGTTATTATCATGTTTATTTTCATTATTTAATAAGGTCTTTTATTAAATAATCGCTCCCACTATTTTCCTCAAGCCAATAGCCCTTACTTTTAACTCAGGAAAGCCCGTTGGCTTTCCTAGTGGACTGAGATCCCATCTAGCCCATTTCAAACCCTCACTTTGGTGAACAAGCCAAAAATGGGTTGATTAGGTAGGCCAACAAACTTAATCCACACAAGTTGATAGCTCTCACTACCAACCTCAAATGTGAAGCAAGCCAACAAGCCAATCACACAATCCAAAGCCTAGCCGTCGTCCTCAAGTGTGATTCCCAGTATCGGTAGAGTGGACACTACATGTTGCCACGTACACAGAACATGTGTACTACTCTACTATGTCTATGGCGTGTTTATCAACCTTCGCTTTGGCGAACAAGAAAAACTGTCATTTTAAGTCGACTCATCACCATTAAGGAAAACTCCAATGAATTTTAACCTCCCACTGATAGAAGTGTACCCTTCGCTTTCCTTCACTTTGGCGAACAAGGTTCCGACAAACAGTGGTTTGATTAAAACCATGGTGATGGAAGGCATACGTGACTTAATATACTTAAGTTGAGGGTTTTTATTTAATGTCTCACCAGATCATTATCTTTGTTAGAATGTCATTGTTTGGTATGTTATTGAACATTCAACCTTAGCATGCATTCTATACAAAATAAAATGTGCCGGTACATGGCCCACTAAAATCGATTTCCTCGAGCCTAGAGGAATCGGTGGGTCAACCTAGGGGTTTAAAAGTAAATCTTGGGTCTTCAAGTTATTCCTCTTCATAGCTCCTTCGTTTCTTCTTCACGATCATTACAAAGTATTTTATAATAAAACCCTATTCTAATTTACATCGATAAAATAGAAACCTCGCGTTACATACGAGGGGAGTGAGATGAGAAGAAGAAATACATGGAGATATAAGAGAGAGAGAGGCAGGACGCATAGGTCCTATTTCTTTGTAAAATTACAAGCAAACCCAAAATTACAAAAACATATCAAAGGTCTAAGGCTCATGTGCCCACCATGTAATTTCAAACATGAACATTGCATACATCCAAAATTAACATTTTGAATTTGGGTGGGTGGAATTATTAAATTACCCTTCTTATATGTGCAAAATTATTATTGGCTTTATAGGTTCAAAAACTGTAATTTGGCCCCCTGTGCGAAAAAAAAGAAAGAAAAGCAAAACAAAACAGTAGCTTTCTTGCCGCGACAAATAAATTATTCGCCCCGGCGAAGTTCATACACATGGTTGCTACGGCAAATGCCATAAACTTCCAGAAAACACAAAAATGTTCCAAGGAGTTTCATACCGTAGCGAAGTTTTATTTCGCCGTGGCGATATCTACTTTTTCGGCAGGTCACCACGGCAAAGGTTTATTTCGCTGTGGCTAGATTCACTTTTGGTCTCTCGCGGCAGCGAAGTGTTATTTCGCTGTGGCTAACGCCGCAAAACGGTGAATCACACAGTACTCCTTTTTGCAATTTTTCACGTAGCGACACGGATCCAAATTGGATCGAATGCACCCTTTTGCAGTTTTTCACTTAACGATACAAATCCAAATTGGATCGAATGTACAAGCATTCAACCAGGACACCAACCAACAATAAATCATTCATCAACACATTATTTTAATCAATTGATTAACCAAATCATGCAATGAACGCATATTTTACAGATTTTAATAAACAGTTTACACTAACATGTTATCAAACAAGCCACATGTTATCACACGTCAGTAAAAACATTATAATCAATTACCCAAGGCTCTGATACCACTGTAAGTGAGTGAACAGAATCGCGCAGCGGAAAAAGATAGAATATAAAACAAAACGAATCTGATAATCACATTAACGACCCAAAATCCGGGTAAAGATTATAATGTTATAAACGAAAAACAGCGTAAACAAAATCTGTAAAATCAAAGTCTAACCCATACAAGGATTCGGAATACATTACCAATGTTTGGAGGGTCCTTCAATATCTCTGATTTGATTTCGCTCCCGATTCAAAGTAGAATCACACTCACGTCGTCCACACGAATATAATCCATAGAGCTATGAAGGGATTTGCCAGATCCTCTTGATGGCTTCAAGAATCAAGGTTTTCAATGAGTCAAGAAGAGAAAGAATATTTCTCTTCAATCAATGAGTGGGGCGTGAGAGAGAGAGAGAGAGTAAAAAGGGTGGCTAGGGTTTTTAATTATTGAATGAATGAATGAATTCTCTTGTTTTAATTTAAGTTGCACTTATATAGGGCAACAATTAAAACCCTAGTCTAATAAGGAATAGCCATGGGCTCTAACCCTAATTTAACCTTGCAACCAAACACACCCTTTATGGTATTTTAATTAATTAATTATTATTATAATTAAAATCAATTAATATATAATAACATATTAACATTTAATTAATAATAATAATTCATTTAAATATATGCATAGATATATTTAAATATAATCTCACTAATTTAATTTTAATATTAAAATTAAATACAAGCAACAACCTCAGCAAATTTAATTACACCGTGAGATTATCAAAATACCCTTTTGTCATAAAAGATAAATATACCCCTTTCACAAAAACAATTCTTAAATTATCTTCTAAGTGTGTGACCCGTAGGCTCCTCATCATATCGGCAGTGTGTAATATCGCAATTAACACCAATTAATCATCTCACTACACACAGACCAAGATTGGCCCCTAGTAAGGCATCATGGCCACTCGATAGATTCAAATTTAGCGAAACCGCGACCTGTCAACAATATGCAATCAAATCATTTCATCATTTGTTATCTCATCGAGACTGAGGTATATAAATAGTGTCAACCTCAAATATCATTGACATGTTTGTATTCAGTTACTGGACCAATGACAGGAATATCAAATTGGTTGAGCACCAACTCAATCCCACTGTGGCCACAAATTTAGTGTCATTGCCATTTACTAAATTATCCATGAGATAACTTCTCCCGTACCCAGGAGTGATGAATCCTTCGTCGATCTACCATAGTCTCGATACGCTTCTCAATGTAGCCAATCACTACCATATTGATAGCTTTGAGTAGAACTATGTTGGGCTAGTGTCAAACTACACCAATCGGCGCATAAGGCGTTCCGGTGACCTCAAGACTAAGGATCATATGCACCACCATCCATTAGAGGATTTATTCCATAAACACTCGGTTACCATCCATGTGGAATCTTCTGGTGGGTCTGTCCAGTGAACTTGCCTCTCGCAAGCACCCATGCGTTGCACTAGGTTATCGGTAAACAACCTTGACAAGTGAGATCAGTCACTGGCTCTCGACAAGGTCATTCAACATTATGATAGCCTTACCGTATTATCTGTGTCCTTGGTCAAATTAATACTAGGGCTACGGACATTTCTAGAATGGCCACCATATGTGATGATAGGGTTCTCACTATCAAGATTTGAAACACTTGATACCCTCGTCACGGTTCTACCATCCTAAGGACATATATCGTTACATATAACTATGATTTACACAATGTAGAAGAATATGCCTTTTATTGATAAATAAACATTTATTACAGAGTCAATTTTACAATAATAGATTGGCTCTAGGGCACATACTCTAACACAATCTGCATCTGAAAATCCTTCTACCTTATTATGACCATGATCACTGTAAAGAATTCACGTCCAAGGGCTCATTTTAGATACTTCAAAATATGGAGGACCGCATCCCAATGAGATGTCCTACGAGATGACATCAATTGACTCACCACACTCATTGGAAAAGCAATATCTGGACGAGTTATTGTAAGATAGTTCAATTTTCCAACTATCTGCCTGCATTTCTCTAGATCACCAAACATCTCTCCATCCTCAGCCTTCAATCTCACATTAGGAACCATATGAGTGTCATAAGGCTTAGCCTCAATTAGGCCCATTTCAGTCAACAAATCTAACACATACTTGCGTTGAGAGAGGAAAATCCTTTTCTTACTCCAAGAAACCTCGACTCCCAGAAAATACTTTAAAGTGCCCAAATCTTTTGTGTGAAATTTGGAAGCCAAAAAGTTTTTCAAACTTTGAATGCCAACATTATCACTGCCAGTGATTATAGTGTCATCAACATAAACAACCAAAAGAATGATGCTAGAACTAGATTGCTTATAAAAGACAGAATGATCTTAAGCATTCCTATGTAAACCAGACTAAGTCACTACTGCGCTGAACCTCCCAAACCAAGCTTGTAGAGATTGTTTTAAGCCATATAAAGATTTCCTCAGTTTGCATACCTTTTCTGACTCCCCCTGAGCAACAGACCCTAAAGGATTGCTCCATAAAAACCTTTTCAAGAAGATCACCATGTAAAAAGGCATTTTTTACGTCAAGTTGGTGAAGAGGCCAACTATATGAAGCTGCAAGTGAGATGAATAGCTGGATAAGGATCATTTTAGCCACTAGGGGAGAATGTCTCAGAGTAATCAATACCATACATCTGGGTATAACTTTTAGCAACCAACCGAACTTTCAACCGAGCCACAAACCCATCGGGATTAGCCTTCACTATGAAAACCCATTTGAACCCAATGGCCTTTTTATTTTTGGGTAACCCCATTAGAACCCATGTATCATTATGTTCTAGAGCCAACATCTCTTCTTCCATAGCCCTTCGCCACCTATCATGAGTAATTGCTTCAGACATAGAGCTGGGAACAGACACAGAATCTAAAGAGACAATAAAAGACTTGGAAAATGAAGACAAAGAGTAATAGAAAACAAATGAGGAGATAGGATAGGTACAAGAGCGCTTACCTTTACGAAGAGTAATGGGAAGATTAGGGTTCAAGTAGAAGGAACCGGATCTGAGGGCGAGGCAATTTATAGAGGCAGTGGATTAGATGCTAATGCAGGTGCCTCATGGTGCTAGTGAACCCTACGAGAGTATACCTGGGTGATAGGAGGATAAGATGGTAGATGACTATGATGGGTAATGTTGTAAACAAGAAAATCATTTGTGGGGGCTTTAAGAGGAGTAGATGGAATGGAAGACTCAACATATGGAGTGGTTTCAAAAAAGGAAACATCAGTTGAGACAAGGTACTTACCTAGGACAGGAGAAAAGCAACGATAACCCTTTTGATATCAGAACTAACCCAAGAATATGCACTTGAGGGATCTAGGTTCTAATTTGGAGACATGGGGTCTAACATCTTAAACAAAGCACGTGCAGCCAAACACTTTAGGAGGAAAGGAGAATAAAGGCTGAGATGGAAAAAGGATGGAGTACAGGATTTGACCACCCAAAACAGAGGAAGGCATGCGATTGATCAAGTGATATGCAATAGAGACAGCATTTACCCAAAACTCTACAGAGACTTTCATGTGAAAGAGGAGAGTACGAGCGACTTCTAATAAATGGCCATTTTTTCATTCAGTAACCCCATTTTGCTGAGGTGTATATACACATGATGATTGATGAATAATACCTCTAGTAGACAAAAAGGAGGAGAAAGGTACATAAAAGTATTCTTTGGCATTATCACTTCTGAAAATTTTAATAGATGAAGTAAATTGATTTTGTATTTCAGCAAAAAACGTACAAAATATGGAGAATAATTCAGAATGATATTTCATAAAGTACAACCAAGCCATACGTGAAAAATCATCCACAAAAGTAACAAAGTATCGATAACTAGACTTGTACAATATAGGGCAAGGACCCCAAACATCAGAGTATATAACATCAAAAGGGGCTGTGACTCTTTTGTTTATCCTAGGGCTATAGGACACTTGATGGTGTTTCCCAAACTGACATGCCTCACAATCAAGGTGTGACGTTGACCGTACACTAGGACACAACTTTTTCAAAATGGGAAGGGGGGATGACCAAGGCGACCATGTAATATGGATAAAGATGAATCACTGGTACAAGCAACAGGTTGAGGAACTGTAGTGGAGACATAATCGAGCATATTTAGGCCACCTGATACACGACCCCTACTAATAATCTGTCTCGTCCCAAGATCATGAAATATACAATGAATAGGAAAAAAATAAACACCATAGTTGAATGCATTAGTAATTTGACTAATAGATAATAGGTTAAAGGGAAAGTGAGGAAGGCACAAAACAGAGGAAAGACATAGATTTAGTGAGATTAGAGGTACCACATCCAATACTAGGTGTAGTAGACCCGTTAGCTAAGGTAATAGAAGACAAATCAGAAGGTGAAAATGAGGAGAGAATACTTGTATCGCCCGTCATATGGTGAGTAGCACCAGAATCAATGACCCAGCTACTACTAGAAGTGGACAAACAAGTTGTACGATTACCTTACTGGGTTAATGTAGTGGTAGTCCATGGGATGGGTGACTGGGAGCTAGAATTCTAAGTGAGGCGAGCATATTCAGTTACAGAGATAATAACCTATGATGGGGTGGGTGAGAGACCATCTTGAGTTGCAACATGAGCAAACTTCTAAGTGCCTTGCATATTCGGGGGCTTTCCATGGAGCTTCCAACAATTCTTTTTTACGTGACCCTCAGCACCACGGTGAAAGTAAGTACAAGGGCCATTACCACGATTACTCCCGGTATCACGACTTGCCCCTTTGTTGCCTTTGCCATCACTAGGTTTCATGCTAGCTAGGGTCGCATGATCTACATTAGGATCCTTAAGGGTTTCTTTGTCCTTAGAAACTCCTCGATCTTCCCCTTTACTAACTTTGAGAAGTTGAGCAAAGACATCCGTAAGAGAGGGAAGTGTGATGAGAATGCAAAATGTCATATTTACCCCCCTTAATGTCTCATCTTTTATACTTATTTGTTGCTTAAATGTACTCATTATTATTCTATTTTGATTTAGGATGCAAATGGAGGCGTTAAATGCAAAATGGAACAAATTAGGTGAATTCGGACAATTTCAACATTGCTTCGTAATCTGGGCATAACTCTCTCATCAGAGCTCAGATTGAGATGATTCAAAATGATGTGGAAACCTAAGAAAGAGATATACAAATTTCATGTTTTCAGTTTGGAGAGATACTCGCTGCATCAAGGTTGTAATCGGGCTTGAAGTTGATGTACTTGCACTACTGAAGTTCTGGAACATTCCGCCTTGTCATGCAAGTCAAATAGGCAGTTTATTATTAGAAGTTTTGAAGACCTGGTGCACGCAAGTTACAGCTGAAACACCACTTTCCTATTTTATATTAGGACTTTATTTTATTTTCAATTAATCAAATTAGGATAAATGTTATTTTAGGATATTAGAATAATTTTAGGAGATTGAGTAGAATTCAAAGACTTGAATTTGAATATTCTTAAAAGGGGGAGAGAGATCAGATTAGAGAGGACACACATGCCTCTCTTTCTTCTCCTGCAATTTTTCTCTTTTGAGTTTTGATTATGGCCATGAGCGGCTAAAACTTTCATAACTTGGTCGAAGGAAACGGAGGCCTCGGAATCAATAAAATTGTGAGATCTATCTGTTTTTAGTGTTCAATATATGCTTTGAGTATTGGATATTCTTCTATGCTTATTTTCATGATTGTTTCATTTAATTACTAGGAGGCCTACTAGTTTATTATTTGTTGCAATCTACTGCTAAGTTAGATATCAAATCCGTAATTGTTTGATCCCTTTAACTTGTGAGTAATTAAGGTTTAAGAGTTTGCAGCGTCAGGAATTATTAAATCTTTAGAAGAAGATTCAACTAAATTAAATACAACCGCTTGTGTTTGTGTTGTTAAGCTTCACCGATCTCTCTAGTTCTTAAGGCTGCCACGAGATTAAACCTTTAGCGCTTGTCTAGGGTTGTTTAGTAGTAAGATTAATTGGATCGCTTGTTTCCTAATTAACTACAACTAAGGAGAGATAGGAAAATAGTTCCAACGGTGAATACTCAAAATATGAATTGATATATAGTTGCATCGATGATCAGTTGTAAAATTCCGATGGTGGATGTTGACTTAGACCAAGGTTTGTTATTCTGATTGATAATTTAGTTTGAATTGTTTTTTTTTTTCCTAAAATTGTTTCTATTTTACTCAAACCCCCCCAGCCTTGTTCACGTAACATAAAACTCGGCTAGACACTCTCTGTGGGAATGATCCTTACTCACACTACTACATGTGTTTTTAGGTTTTAATCTTGGTTGCCTACGACAGCACACCAGATTTTGGCGTCGTTGCCGGGGAGTGATTCTAGTTGATTTTTTTTGTTTTTGTGATTCTTATTTCGTTCTTGTTATTTTTTTTTATTTTTCAGAAAAAAAAGGAAAAAAAAATTGTGAACAGTAGTACTATTCATAAGAAAAATTTTGGTTGAATTAGGATTGCTGTGAGTACCCGTTTCGGAGAAAACAAAATTCTGAGCAAGACTAGAATTTTTCTAGCCCCACCCTCTTAAGGCCAAAAAGCAACGTTTTCATAGGGTTTTTGGCTTGTTTGTGTTTTTGGTCATAATAAAAAAATAAAAAAAATATTAATTTTTTTATTTTTTATTTTATTTTCCAGTTAGCCAGTTTTCATCATTTGTCATTTATTCTATTTCTTTAATAAGATTTTTTGTTTTATGACCAGGTCCTCTCATCTTGGTGATTTAACATTTGACCCAGAAATAGGGAGCACTTTGCGCAAGTTAAGGAAGAAAGCTCGGAAAAATTCTAAGGAAAGCAATTTGGCTCTTGATTCCCAATTTGTTAGCAATTCTGATTTAGAAGAGGAGAAAGTCATGGTTGGAAATCGAACTTTGAAAGAGCTTGCTGCCCCTGATTTGAATCAAGCACCTTTATGCATAACGTTTCCTGTTTTAGATGCTACTACTACTTTTGAATTAAAATCTGGACTAATACATCTCTTGCCCACTTTTCATGGCCTTGCAGGTAAAGATTCTCACAAGCATTTAAAGTAGCTTCATGTGGTTTGCACGAGTATGAAACCTACGGGGGTGACTGAAGAGCAAATTAAATTAAGAGCCTTCTCGTTTTCTTTGAAGGATTCGGCTAAGGATTGGCTCTATTATCTACCCTCAGGGACTATAACTACATGGAACGAGATGAAGAGGTTGTTTCTGGAGAAATATTTCCCAGTTTCAAGGGTGGCCAACATTCGAAAAGAAATTTGTGGTATAAGGCAGCACAACGGAGAGTCCCTACACGAATACTGGGAACGTTTTAAGAAATTATGTGCAAGCTGCCCCCATCATCAAATTAGTAAGTAGCTACTTATCCAGTATTTCTATGAGGGCCTTTTATACACTGATAGGAGCATGATTGATGCTGTTAGTGGAGGAGCTTTAGTGGATAAAACTGCCAACGCGAGAAACTTGATTGCAAATATGGCAGCCAATTCTCAACAATTTGGCACTAGGCTTGACCTTCCATCTAGGCGTGATAATGAGGTAAATATTTCCTCCCTTGAACAACAAATCTCGAGTCTAACTTCTCTTGTTCGTCAAATGGCTGTAGGTAATATGCAAACAGTGAAGGCTTGTGGGATTTGTTCGGTAGTAGGACATCCAACTGATATGTGCCCAACTCTTCAAGAGGAGTCCATTGAGCAAGTGAATGCAGCAGGTGGTTTTCCTGGACAACCGCAAAGGAAGTATGATCTTTATTCGAGCACATACAACTCAGGATGGAGCGATCACCCCAATCTTAGCTATGGGAATCCACAAGTGAATCAGCCCGTGACTCAAAACCACCCAAGTTACCAGCAATATAAGCAGCCATATCCCCCTAAACAACAATCGGGACAAACTTCTAATTCTAGTATGTCTTTAGAAGATATTGTTAAGTCTCTTGCCACTAATACTTTGCAATTTCAACAGGAGACGAGGGCCAATGTTCAAAGTTTGGAGAATCAAATGGGACAGATGGCAACCGCAATAAGTAAGCTGGAGGTGTAAAGTTCGGGGAAATTACCCTCTCAAACGGTGGTAAATCCAAGAGAAAATGTAAGTGTGATCGTCTTGAGAAGTGGTAAAGAGGTTGAGACTCCAATAAAGGCAGCCCCTGCATCGTCGAAGGAAGAAAAAGAGAAAAACGTCATTGTAGACAAGAATGTTCCCAACGACGATGGTGTTCCTAAGCGTAAGTTTCCACCTCTGTCCGATTATAAACCAATACCTCCTTTTCCTCAAGCTTTAGCAGAATCTAGAAAAGATGAGTAGAATAGAGATTTGTATGAGACTCTTCGTAGATGCGAGGTAAATATTCCACTTTTAGATGCTATTAAACAAGTACCTCGTTATGCTAAATTCTTGAAAGAACTGTGTACAATTAAGAGGAAACAGAAACTTAAAGGGTGTGAAAAGGTAAGAGTGTGAGAAAATGTTTCTGCAGTTATTTAGAGAAAACTCCCAGTGAAGTGCAAAGGTCCAGGTATGTTTACTATCCCTTGTACGATAGGTAACATTATGTTTGAGAAGGCCATGATAGATTTAGGAGCTTCTATTAATGTCATGCCATATTCTATATATGCTTCTTTGAAACTTGGACCTTTGAATAAAACTGGTGTTGTGATTCAATTAACTGATAGATCTAATGCCTATCCTAAGGGTGTAGTTGAGGATATTCTGGTACAAGTTAATGACTTAGTTTTCGCTACTGATTTCTATGTGCTTGATATTGAAAATTGTGATCAATCTACTTCTATTTTGTTAGGAAAACCCTTCTTAAAAACATCCAAGACTAAGATAGATGTTCATAGTGGCATACTTACCATGGAATTTGATGGTGAAATTGTTAAGTTTAATATTTATGAAGCCATGAAATATCCTGATGATGATGATGATGATAATCCTGTTTATTCTATTGATGTGATTGATTCTTTAGCACATGAAGTTTTTGAACTTGAAAGAAAAGATGGATTAGAAGTTGCCATTAGTAAGCATCTTGAGAAAGAGAATGAGGAGTTAGCCTTGAGTACTGATTTGCAGGAAACTGTTGCAGCATTGAATGATTTTCCAACGTTACAAAAGTCAGGTAACGTTCCTTATATTGCATTACCAATTTCTAACGAGAGGCCTTCACCCTCTGTTTTGTAGGCCCCCATTCCAGATTTGAAGCCTTTCCCTAGTTATCTCAAGTACGTGTTCCTTGGAGATGGAGGAACGTTACCGGTGATCATCTCAAGTAAACTTAGTGCATCGCAAGAAGAAAAGCCTTGAGTCGAGCCAACGACAATAAACAAAGGTGCTGCTTGGGAGGCAATCCAAGGGGAATTTGTTTTCTTATTCTTGCATTTAAATTTTGGTTATTTTTGACTTTTTTTTGCATTTCATCTTACATTGGGGACAATGTCAGTTTTAAGTATGGGGGAAGGGATTTAGGTTGTGTTTTAATTTGTTAAAAAAAAAAAAAAAAACAAATAGTTTTTTGATTTTATGAAGGTTTATGCTTTAAGTCATGTATTGAACGTCTAGTGATGCATGAGATAGTAACTTGACTTTGTTATTGAGCATATTCCTTGACTTAGGATGTTAGCAATATTTCAAAAAATAGAGTTAATCAGATTTGAATCTTTGTGTTAGAGTAGATGCCCTAGAGCCAATCAATTATTGTGGAATTGACTCTTTGTAATAATGTTCATTAATCAATAATAAAAGGCGTTTTATTCTATATCGCATAATCATTATTATTGCAATATGTATTGATATATGTCCTTAGAATGGTAGAACCGTGACGAGGGTATCAAGTGTTTCAAATCTTGATAGTGAGAACCCTATGAGCACATATGGTGGCCATTCTAGAAACGTCCGTAGCCCCAGTATTATTCTGAAGTAAGAGCACAAA